>JAULBU010040640.1:0-14522 GCA_032358235.1 Odonthalia washingtoniensis | reverse complement strand
TAGCATCCTCCAAATTTCTAGTGTCCAGGTTTGTATACATATGATACCTCAGTGCTCCTGTTTCATTCCATCTTCTCCATGCATGCTGAAAGTAACCATCACCAATTAAAACAGACTGTAAGGGAATTTAAATTTCATGCATTTCCAAACAACTAGCAATTCTGTCCTTTTAGTCCTAGCTGAAATAAACATAACGATGGGACACAGGGGCTATTCATAACGATACACCTTCATTAGCAGTTGTAATTGTGACTTAACAGGGGGAACTACTCTTCCTGACGTCAAAGTCATTGTGACCATGTTTTGATGGACAATCCTTACCAGTGATGAGAAAGCGGCCCCACTGTTTCGAATTTCTGTCCGCAATTTACAATTTTTATCTAAATTCAACAAGGCAAACATAATTCCAATCCATAAGTCTAGTGCAGCACGTCGTTCATCAATCCATACATAATCACGATGGATTCCCATTTGATTTTCAAGAAGACTTGTACTGGAGTAACGTCCAATGTCTTTGTTTCTGTCATGTTCGTCATTTCCAGAAATACTTTTTGATAATTGGAATCCAATGATTTCTATTCCTTTCATCTCTCAGCGCCTCTTCGCCCGGAAACAATGTTTGAATTTCGGTAAAAAGATCACCAATTGTCTGTGTAGGAAAGGCATGGTATTCCTGAAACGCTTCTATATACCTCTTTGTCACTGTATCATCCATGTCTAAAGGGTAATAGATACTTTGCAGAATGCAGTACCCATCACTATCCAATTGCTGTTTTTCCTGCAGAAGCACGCAATTTCACCGTTTCCTTCAACATTCCCTGTTGCATGTAACCATTTCTCAGATTCTGTGCGATATATGAGAAGTTTCATATGTTCTGCTTCCATGTAAGCAGCCCACATGTAATAAATATCTCTCAATGCTACTATTTGATCATACATGAAAAAATCGTGCGCACGATGAGAATCTGGGATTAGTGCCGACTTCGGCAGAGTTTTCGTATCGTCTAAAATTTTGACATCCACTACGTTCTTGCCTTCTCCGTCTGTACATTCATTCTTGATTTTTTTCGCTAGTGTTTCTTGACTTCTACGCTCCCTCGTAACTCCATTGAAGATATCCTATGTTACATTGTATCTTCAGTGTTGTAGCATTTTTTAGTGGTCACTGCATTTCCACAGATCTTGTTTATTCTATTCCACATAGCACTACATCCAGATGGCATGACATGGCGAGGTGATTCTTTATTATAGGGGCCAATGTCATTTGCCACGGTAGACCTTGGCAAGGGCCTCGGCATGCCACCTAGTCATTTTGTTGATGTTTAATTGGCAGGTACAACATTACATATTGTTGATGTTGATCTCCCACCATTTGTCGATGCCTCAATCTCTGGCGTGTCTTCTTCCACGTCAGATAATATGAGATTCTTTGCCTTTGTCCTCTGTTTTCTCGCTCTAGTTTCTTCCTAGTCACTACTCTGTAGGTAAATAATTTTACGTTGCTGCCTTTTCTTTCTTCTTGTATGTGCTGGAATAATTCCGTGGATACCCATTCCTGTTGTTTGCTTCCCTTTATTACCACCGTCATTAATTTCTTTGAAGAAGTAATTCCTTATATTTGACAAGTCTTTCATGAATAGCACTTTCACGGGTAGCCAATTTTCCGGACCTATTTCTAGCACCATACTTGAAAAGTCGCATGTGATTGCAAAAAGTCGCATGTATAGTTTGCTTTCTGTTCGTGTGTCTGGGATGACAACGTCCATTAATTCCTACATTACCTTCGGAGGTTCTTCTTCTGGTGAATCACATTCACCATTCGAAATTGCTTCCAACAAAGTCTGCATAAACTTTAAGAACTTTTTACCAAGCCGATAGAAAACAGTTGCATCAAACTTGTCCTTCGCTGGGCTTCCAAAATAGACTCCAGCTCCATCCAATAGGTACATTATAGTCTTCCACGTACCGTTGATGATAATTCCACTGTCCAAGTACGTCACCTCTCTTTTACCAGAATCTTTCCCAGTTACAAACTGAGTTATGATCTTGATCCTTGCCATGATAGATTTGAATCTTACAAGAATCTTACCCACACGAGTGTACTGTTCGTATGTGAGGTACTTTTCTTATCAAGAAAATTTGATCTTACCATGTCCATCGCAATATCCACTGTCCTCGCTTCTTCAAGCGGTATCTTATATTGTTCAATGAAGGTCTCAGAAAATTGTATGACACTGCTCGTGAGGTCAATGGACAAAATGTCCTTTTTCGTCTTCGACGATGATATGGTTCGACAACTTCTGAGATTTATAACTTCCCACGGTGTCATGGTCGCTTTGTCAGTACGTACGAGAAGAGCGACACGAATACGATCTCTTGCCTAATTTCTTTCAGGAGCTGAATTTCCACCAAGTATCTGGAGTACGGACAGGCGAAGTAACCTGCCCACAATAACTAATGACTTGTCGGACTGCAGTACAATTCTATCTCTTTCCTGGCTGCATAATTGCGAGATACCACTCTACTTGCCGTCAACATCTTCAGATTCGAAATTCACAGAGATCATTCCGAAACCAATTTGATACCACTATTTTTCAAAGAATTTAACGAATGTATCACAATGATCGGTGCTGACATCCCTGAGAGAATTCTTGACGTTTTTAACTTGATTTAATTGAATCCATAATTAGAGATTCACATAATAACCAAGACGAAAGTCTGAAATCTGAACAGACCTCCGCTATTTGTCTCCTCATTACTATCGCTGTTCGCGCGTTCATCTGCCATAACTTTCATCTCTTTAGTATCCCAGCAATGAACACCATCTTCTGATTCCAAATCATCGAGGATTGCTGGGTCGGTACCACTTTCATTGTTTTCATGATACGGATATTCCCGTTCCTTATGCAACCTCTTGATTTGGACATCTGTTATTTCCACTCTTTTCAATATGTCATCTGGTGCAGCCATTTCCCATTTCGCTACACTCCTGGAGTTAGTTCCACTTCCGGCCCTCATTTTAGCTGTATTAACAAGGACTGCACTCATATCCGAACAATAAAGTCTACGGCACCCTCGGAATCACTTCACCACTTCAACGGAATTACCATTTAGACAGTACAGCTCAACAGAAACATCTGGAACGATACCCCTTGCCGCTGCATCGGCACCGGTTTCCTCTCCAAGAACCAGCTTGTGGAATAGTTCTTCACATCTTGCAGGGAGGTAGCGATGCATGAGACACTTTTACTTTGCAGATTCAAAAGATGAAGACGTAGTTAATTATAAATGTATTATGTTGCAGTCGAGAAATATTGAAGTCAATTGACTACGTCTGGTTGTGAAGAAGTATATCGTAAAGTCAGTTGATAACGGCTAGTCGTGAAGTGGATCTCGTGACGGCTTGTTGCGAAGTGGGATCTCATAATTTTGTGCGCTTTAATAGAACAGAATACATCGCGATTTGACACCGACCTGGCTTCAGTTGTATGACTCTGATGATCACTTTTTTGTCTTTGTTATCATAAGCGGAAATGTTGTTATCATAAACGGAACTGTTGTGTGAATTTCTTAACCAAACGGTGCTTCTGTAACGACGCATTAATTTTTCCGCGTACAGATGTTTTGTGCTCACCGGTGGTATATTGCAACATATTTTTGCGAGGGGGGAGCATTACTCGCAAATATTTTCTAATATTTTTCTCCGCATGAGGGCCTACAAATTGTAGAAAATTAAATAATTGATTTTTTATTGCAAAAAATTAAATATTTAATCTTCCTCCATATGCAGGACGAAAATTTGCAGAAAATTATATAATTGATTTTCTGTTGCAACACATTAAATATTTAATTTTCTGCAAAGGCGTTTCCTCCGTATGAAGGAAAATTTCAACATTTTTTCTTCATCTCCAGAGGCCTTGCGGGAAATTAAATATTTAATTTTCTACAATATATACCAGATCAGAACATCATATAACTTTTCCAGGCATAACATCTTGGTACTGCTACCGTTACGTTAACCTGTTCACGTTCATTCATATTCTTCCACGGTCAACATCGATTAATGCGCCTCTACTTGATTATCATGACCTTCCATAGGCGTTATTATACCTTTGCAGCAGCAATTTCTTCAAGGTCATCATATCAGCACCATAACCACCTACACGCATCAAGTCAAGTTAAAAGTAACACCGTACAGTTTGATCATTTTAACAGCAACTTCAAACTCTATATATTCTTCTCAACCAACATCACCCACAAGCAATTTACCCCAATTTCATCATTCTACACCCCATTCCCCAACAGTTTCAAACTTCTTTTTTAACACGGAAATGAGCAAAACCACAACAAGTCATGTTAAAAATATACTGGAAAATGCTCCACAGGGAGAAACTCAGCTAGTGAGTTTTTGACAAACTTAATTCCCAGAAAAAAACTACGATGTTTGAATGTTCATTCTACGAATGGCCCTATGCGGGCGTTCATATCGATAAAATAATGAATGGTTCCATGGATCATCCATACACTTTCACCGCTTGGAAGTAGGCATTAATTCCCGGAAACACAGACGTGGGCCATGCAGAAATATCTACATTTTCTGAAATAATTTGTGGGTGTAATATAATCCAAGAATTACTCATTTCGTATAAGAAAGTGAAGGAATAATTGCTCAAATGTACAAAACATGTAGTTTACGGTGGATGGCACTTTCACTATGTTTTCAAGGGTTGAATGTAAAACTGCATGTAAACTACATATATTATTCCGTATCTCCGGTGAAATATATAGAAACTGTGATGCGATATGATATTTGATAAATAAGATATGTGCAATATACATTGCAACACATGTATACCAAATAAAGTATACATTCTATTATTTTTTTAAGTAATTATATCTTTCTGTATAGCAATAATAAATGAACATAACGATGCAATAATGATAAAGACAGAACAGAAGAAAAAAAATTGAAGAAGGGTAAATAACAGGAAACGTAAACTATAACAAAGAAAAGAGTGAAAACAACCAAAATCAGACACCATGGAAACCTCTTAATAAACTAAAGTTTCATAACGAATTATAGTAAATAGGCAAGATGTTTGTAAAAAGAATATCAAAAAATATGAAAATGCATTGAAATTTTTGAATTGATGTTAGTTTTTTAATGTCAGCAATGTTTTCCTCTCACCATCCGTGGTGTGTATTATCAAAACGTAAATGTTGCATTGAAGTTGTGTAACTTGTGCAAAGAGTTGTGAGATGTTATTCATTTTTATATCCAGTAACCCCTCCGATATATGCTGCCACAAATGTGAATATCATATTCATACATTTATAATCCCTACCCTCTAACATTTCTGGAATGGAATTATTTAGAAACAAACCATTCAAATGCTGCGAATTCTTCTTTGATTAGAAATAAACACTCAAACCAAGAGCTCCAAACTGATTTTCTTTTACAGCCATACGTAAATTACAAGCCGGTAGTAGAGCGATGCGTTGTGACCGGAATGTTCTTCTGTTTCTGCATTTGTACAGGCATTGCATGAACAAATTTAGACTTGAAAGATATGTCATGAAACATTTCTCACTTAGTTTCATGTACCGGAATGAAGCTTGTTCAAGGATTCATATGTAAACATTGAAAACAGTCGTAGAACAAGAAGACGAGGATGTGTTTTGGTTAAACCTCCCAGAAACGAGACCCACAGAAAAGATGAAATATCTTTCATTATTTCTTGAGATTTTTCTGTCGTAACTTTTTATGCAGTAATGTTGATGATTTAAACAAGTCGGAAACCACACTTCTATTACTTTTGATGTAGTCAATAGTTCCGGGTGCAGAAATCGTTCCATTTTAATGTCCCGTAATGTTGAGCATCTCACGCGTGGATGTTTTGGTGACAAATTGTGAAGAACTCCTGACTTGTCTTTACTTGCTGGTATATCACAGCAGTATGAGACTATAACAGGGAAACGACCCCATATCAAGATTTTCTTGCTTGAAACATTGAAACAGTTCAAAGCTTTCTCTACAAGCAGATCAATAATCATCTTAATTGCTTTATGAAGATCTATTTAGAAATATATATTTATATATTCGTAAATTTACTGAAATCAGAATCATTTTCGTCTAAAAGCAGTTTTATTTTTTGCAGAAATTCGATTTCTAATTTTTCAGTTCAAAGAATTAGAAAACTAATGTCTTGCAAAAACGAGCTCCATTTGGACGAGAATGGGCACACAGTATATGAATCGTAATGTTTCGGTAAAGACAACAATTTTTATAGCCGTTACAGTTCGTATAAGAATATGATTGAACATCTTCATGATATTAAAAGGTATTTCAAGAAAAGGAAAGTATTCGTGAAGTATATATCTAAAAGGCATTCAATGTCATCAAGTTGGTCGATAATTGAAGATGAAAAATTTTGGGTGAGGAAGACAAACCACAGAAATACCGGAAAGGACAAAATTGGAACACTTTTACTAAGGGTGGACAAGGAATACATTGTATAATTTAGATCCCCAGTGAAAACTGCAGGAGTTGATCGTAATGGAAATGATTATTCGGAACAAGGAATGGAATTACATAAGTTCATCTGTAGAAATACCTGTTTTTCATCGTGGTCAAACGAAATAAAAGGTATGTGAGCGTAGCAAAAATAAAAGTGGTGGTATCAGCAGGTTAAGCAGTACTCGTCCTAGTTATTCTTCATCCAAGAGTAATGAGGTCGACAGTTGTAATACTTAGAACATGGATATCAGGACAGTGATTGATGTCATATAGAATAGTCCAGGAAACGATCCAGTTATTGCAAAAGTGGTTAATCCCATCTACGGCCTAGATCTCCCAACGAAAAAAGTAGACGTGGAAGAGTATAGAAAACTGGAAGAAGAGGTTTTCAAATTGACAAATGAGAACAGAATACATTCTATTACCATGAATGAGTTCCAGTTATAGTGTACTGAAAACATCGATGAGTTGTCGAAGAAATATAATTTAATCAGGGATCTCCAATCCTAAATTATCAAATTTGAAGCAAAACCTATCGACTTGAAAGGCACTGTTCAAAAGCTACAAGTCCTAAATATGGAACTGTTTCGAAAAATGTTTTGGAACACCAAGAACCGTGGAAAGAATGTGGACAGGATGATCAATGAAATACATACGAGATATTGACGTATTTCTCTTGCAATTGAACAGATAATGAAGAAGTGTTAATGTGAGTAAACATGTAAGTTGGCTCCAAAAAATACAGTAAAACGTAAGAAACCTGACCAATTCTTCGAAGAATGCAATGGGCAATGGAATCAAACTTGTTGACATATCAATTATAATTCCAACTACGTTCCAATTTCTTTGCAAATGCAAGGATATATATATTCCCTCTGTCAGGAGCGGGAAAGATATTATTTGCACTCTACTACGACCGGAACTACCATGTGAAGAAACGTTACAAATATATCCTAATATAATTCCTAACCCTTCAATAACAGAACGAATAATATTAACCAGAGAGGTAGAATAATCCACCAGGTGACACGAACAGTTTGCTGCAAGGCGACTGGAAAGGATAATACGGACAAGAGATAAGCAAGAACGAGCCGAATCAACACAAAGATTTTCATTTACCTATGAGATCTTCATACCCAGATGGCGGTTTCACGTAAATAATGTAGTTTAATATGGAGTTTAGAAACGCCGTACTCACATTGTTTTCCTTCCGATCACTGACATTTCCCTTTCGAATTGAGTATTTTCTTCTCCCTTTTTTTGTTTCTTTCTGTTCTTCTTGTGTTAGTCATTTGATATATTTACTTCTAATTAATTGTTCTCCCTTCAATATATTATTAGTACGGAAGTACGTTTCTTCAATGTACGTTGCATTCTCCTGATCTGATACAAGGTAGCTCCTCTTGCACCTTAACAAATGTCAAATCGACTGCTACTGCAATAATAGTTCACGAGGATGTCTCTGAGTCCTGTTTTCGCAACTCCAGGACGTTCTTTTTGGGACTGCAATGCGAGTTACTACTGTTTTTTCGACGTAGTCTCGTGATTTCCGTGATATCTTCCATTACTACTATATAGTGACTGCCATATAACAATTTGTTATTGTGTTGTTGTTGTTAAGTGTAGATGTTGATTTTTATTCATTAATGAAACAAAATACTTCGCGTGTATATTAATTAAGTGTGGATAGATTCCCCGTACATGTGTGTGTATATCCAGTGTGTCTGTACCAATTGTTTTTAACGAACAATTTATAGTAATGCACGTATGTTATTATTTTATACATATGTAAACGTGTATTGAACTAAATACTGTAGGTAAACCAATTGCCCTTTTTATCCGAATTGGTCACTGAAATCCATATTCTTCACCGGAGTGATTACTGTAAGCTCGGACCTTCAACCGAATATTAAAGGTTCCAGAATTCGGTGTAAAGTGTAACTCGAACTTGTTGAATTGAGATTCGTGGTTTTCTCTTGTCACCCGTGGGTTCCGTTTCAATCTCCCATGGTTCTACTTGACCTGTTTGATAAAGTTGGGAACAAATCAGATTACCATCCATTAACTCTTCAGGAAATTTTCTTTTGTTCTCAACTGATTAAAAAGATGCCCAATTGTTCGAATTCAACACGAACGTTCCCTCATTAATCAATGTTCACAAAGCTAATGTGGTGTTTACGAGATTTTGGGCTTGTGGAATTCACGCCTCCTTGAATCTATCCTATTTTCAATAATATGCCTCGCGCGTATGATGCACGAAGAGTGGATGTCAATATTTAATCTTCTTTCGGTCGATATCCAGTCTTCATCTAAAACGTCAAAAACCGTTTTACAGTCGACATAAACCTCAAGTGAGATAAACCTTCCTAACATTTCTTCCAACATGTGGCGCATCGCATAAACTTGATTAAAATCGAGTAACAAGGCGTGATATTCCGAAGCCATTACTGATGTAGTCACTCTGCGGAATTTCAAAGAACCGAAATGCAAAATGTTCGATGTACCAGTATCATCAATCGTTAACGCAAGATAGCTTAATTGGCTTCGGAGGACACGTGGAATTGAAAAATTGTATCTGCCATCAAAACTACAGGCATCGTTCCTAGATTCCGTTTCTGTAAGTGATTCCTACTACTTTCGTCTTATGTATGTTTTGTACCATTTTCTTCAATCGTTTAAATTCTTCAAAAGTTTTTTTCTGCCACTTGTGTAAATAACTGATCTCTTTCGCATATATATAATCTTGTACTCAACCTAAAATATTGAATCACACCTAGTTGAGAAATGAATTACTTTAAATTTTTTGAAATTTTACCTTTGTCAATTTTATCTTCTTGGTTCACGGTTATGCTGCCGTCTATTTTCTGCAAGGTCATGTACGACCAATTGGAGTTCGTCGTTTCCGTTGTCAATACCTTCATTCGCTCGGATTTGAAATTTTTGTCTTCGGGTTCATATTTCGCGGTGGATTTAGGTGTGCCGATTGCAAGGATGGTCTCAAAATCGAGTATGACAAGTCCTGAACATTTTGTGTCTCCTTCTCTTACTGTAATGGGAGGATCCATAGTTATACGTTTCATCTGGATGAGTTTGGTATGGTGATCAAGCTACCTGAAGTACCAATTCAAACCAGTTTACGGACTGCCCCATAATGGCCTTAATACCTTCAATACGGATACATAACCTAGATTCTTTTCTCGAGGAGCATAAATTTCTACCTCACATTATACGTACGCCCCAGATGTATGCTTCAATAATGTCTCTTGAAAATTTAATAATCCATTCAATTGACGTATCTAGGTTCATTAATACTCCTAGTCATGCTCTTTTCACTGTTGGCGTTTTACTTGTAATAGATGATATCGCTATATCGGAATAATTCTGAGCGACAAGTCTCGATTACCCTATTAATACTTGGCCAGATCTCTTGACCTGATGTATGAACCGGGAGCCGAATATTCATGCTCCGAAAGACGAACCACTTGACGAAACAAGGCTGACACCGTCACCTACACCAGTCATTGCATTGAACATACTACAAAAGGTGCCATCTGGAACCAATCATTACGCACTACTATGAAAGAATAAATAAAAGTATGAGGACCCAGCGGTCTAAGTTATACATATAGACACATGCACAAACAGAAGATCAGTAATGCCAACAAAATATTACGTCGCATACTGTACTACATTCAACTTAAAATCACTTTCTAGGCCACTAAGAGGAATTCAAGTAATGTGAATTGGGGGATGTGGCATGGCCATTGGGGAGGCAAGAGTACAAATCCCATTCAAAAACTTAGAAATAGTAATTGAGGTTAATTTCTTAATCCTGCAGGACAGGATCAAATAGTTATTGAGCATGAAAAAATGCTCGACAACTACCTCGAACGCATAATATAAATCTAAGAAAGTTTTACTGCGTAGTTGCAAATATAAACCACATCTCGAAAACTACTTCCTCATTCAAAAGTGGTACTACAAGGATCAACCTTACATCTTCTAAAAACATTTGAAACTTCAACAAATCCATTCAACTTTAAGACAGATAAGTATCAAGGCAACAATAAATCTCCTCAGACGCGTCAGTGTAAAAACTACAGACAGAACCACGAACTATGAGATCCAGAAAATCACCGACGAATGTTTGATCTTCAACGGGCGAAGGGGGCACTACGAGGATTTAAAATCCCATTTGAAACAGAAGATCTGCTTTTCAACTATGAAGTACAGGATGATACTATGTGCATCTCAAGAAAACCCGTTGTCCATATGATGGACGTGGCAAGTCAATTTATCAGAGCTAGATTCGTGTGCAATCAGACACTAGCTGAAGTATGGACAGCTATAAGCCAAATATGGACATTAATGTATTGTGTACTGCGCGACTATCTCGTTACATATCATGAAAGCAACTACACTTTGTCCGAATTCAAAGATGCTTCCAGACTAGATAGATTCACAAAAAAGGAAGTTCCATTAGAAACTCACTGATGGATTGGAATTTTGGAACAATATTACGCACCATTGCGACGTGCATACCCAACCCTTCGTGAATCCCACGATAAATCCATAACCAATGACGGTTGTTTATTAATGGCTACATTTGCCGTGAACGGCCTCATCGGGCCTGAGGTACTTTGATCAATGTTACTCTTGAAGAGTGCATTGTCGATATTCGCCCCGATCACACTTATAATAACACAAAGACAACGAGTCAATGTAATTTACAAATCAATTGCTGAAGTTACTAAAATTCACTCCACAAAAAAGTTACAATTTGGTTTCAGAAAACATGGTGACCCCAGAGCAATATTACAGTCGAAAAAACTAAGAAGACTTCATGCTCGTGCTTTAGTTTGGGTATACCTAACCAGATGCAGGAACAAGGATGGTCCCATAGATTTATATCTATAGACGGCGAAACTAAAGTCGTACAGATAATAAGGGCATGGCGACTTTTCAGTTCTTCATGCATCAAACCATTCACTCTCCTCACTTTGCACTGAACAGACAAAGATGAACACCTGACTGAACCAATGCACAATTTCCCACCGATTGACAAGAACTTCAGTGACGCGCTCAACATTGAACTGAATAAATAACAGCATATTTGTCTCTATACCACACAAAGAAGTACCTCCCATCAAACGCATTGATGAAAACGACATCTGGTCTCACATGCAAGGAAAGAATTACCAACACTAATAATGGTACAGAAGTACGGCTAACCATCTACAGGTGTGTCTTCCACATAATTCTCAGCTAACTCACCATTACTGTGGATATTCAGGAGCAAGGTAAACAACAGCTACTGTATCCCCACGTGTATTCTAGGCTACAATTACAAGCTTCCGTCAACACGGACAAGCGTCTTGGATTCACTTTTGGCTTTCCTCACCTCTATAATAAGGCACCCAGGACTATTCCTTTCTTTCTCTTTTCTCCCTTTTAATACTTTTACTACAACTATTAATCTACGTTTAACCTCTTCTTACGAATGTGATATGGATACCATTTCACTAAAGTCACCCCCTCTCCGTATTGATACGGAGTTTTTCCTCTCCAGACCTACTTGAATTAGTCTTATGACCTCCCTCGCGTTTATCTTCCTTCACGTTTGTCATCCCTAGATCAACAGCTATCGCCTCAACCCACGCTCTCTCTTCTCAACCTCGATACATCAATACCTGCATACTCACTGTATCCCCTGACCATGCCATTACGATAAGAACTGTGATTTTGACCACTGACACTCTCACTTACACATAAACCTTGATAAAAACATAACTCCCATAACATAAATGTCACACAGACTCTCTCTCTATACCTACACTCCACCACACCGTACAACAATTAATATTGCACATAGCTGTATTCAACCAACCAGTGCTGATTACCATCTCCATGTCTACAGCTGTCTAGAAATATAAGAGTCCTTCAAAAATTCGGATTCGGGCCTTAGAACACCGACGCACGTGAAAACACCAACGGACATTTTTTTCAATTTCTCTTTCTAGGTAATTTATTTCTCCCGGCGTGAGATGGACGCATCTAATCCAGAAACATCCTGTTAATGCCCGAGAAATAACAGGTCGCTCGCAACTTTTCTCAACCGACTTCATAACTAGAAAAGTACAACCGTCGTAAGCGCCGATCGCACAGCATTCTGACAAGATTCACGCTGGCAACAGTCCTCATCGAAGCATCCAATACCATCCTCAGTGACTTTCCAATACAAAATGACAGCACCGAGTAAATACCTGCCCATCTTGTCGGACTCCTTCGTTAGTTCAAAAACCTTATGCCATCCTATCGACACCTATTTACGGATGAGTACTTCGCGATGCCGCTCGTCTTTCAAAAAGACATCTCTGAAATTTATGGGCTCCTTGACTCATCCCTCGATACAATACCTCCATTTTCGCTCAGCGAAGATAATATTCGCAACGATTCACTCATTACACACATATGGCTCGCTTCCATTTCTAAGAGGTCACGAGCCTGAATTCCTTCAATTATGGAAACGTTCCTCGCTAATAGATCACTGAATCCGCGAATTCCTATCCGTTCCCGACTACAAGCTTCAACAGATACTCAGACTGAAATTACAGCATTACCTTCCCAATGACCAAGCCCAGAGATCTCACCACGTAATTTAACATCACCCAAAACACCAAATACACCTTCAAATCAAATCCTTGCTCAAAGACCTGCACAGATCACCCCAACTCCGCAACATGGGTCCAACTCCACAACATACTACGATACCAGATGAACTGTATCACCCCAGAGTTCTCTGTGACAATCAACCCACTCTATCTGCGATCCAGAGCTCGAAGAATAATGACAATGAAGAAAGTAACAACGATTAAAATCCCCTTTAGGAGTTCCATCATGCAACAAATGAACGAAAGATAGATATCACAATCGATAGCTGCTAACTTCAAGCACAAAAACCTTTTCTTTTAGAGTTGATGACAGCGTGACAAAAATAATCAGAGACTTCGATATATTCGTGGATCAACTGAAAATTCCAAACAGATGCTATGAAGGCCGTCTCCTTCGTCAAGATCTTAGAAGAACCACCCAGAACCTATCTTATAAACATTTATAAGCAAGAAATGTCATTCAAAGACATGAAAGAATTCATTGTAAACGAGTTCTACTATCCGGATCGCCAAAAGGAGGTGCAGTTGCGCCACGATGGACTGGCTCCGCGGCCATTCATGGTGGAACACGCAATTATAGAGGAAGGTATTGGCATTTAAAATATCTATGCGTACATCAATAAGCTCAACCCACATTTTTTAGCAATGTTCTGCAATGATACGTATAAACTGAAAGTACTCAGTTCAGTTGTCGCTTCATGTGAATGGATCAGGATTCCAAAAACCAATATGATCACTCGAAACCAACCCTTTCAGACATTCGAGACAGTCCTTGTACAATCTATTGCCCTTCAAAAAGAATCAACAGTCGCAAAGAAATCTTTTTCAGACACATATAAACTCCCACTATTCGGCTAACACGATATAGGGCCGGATTACAGATCGACTAATCGTGAAAACTTGAACAACCAGTCTACATTTTAACATGAAGGTTGTTTTCGTCAATTGCCGAACTTTTTAAATCAACGAAACGCTTCATCGTCTACAAAGTATCGCTCAAATTCCCCTAACTGTCATCCTAAAACATGTCCTACTTGTTACAGATACGTGGTTCAGTGAATCGCCGTATATAACGTTGTCACCGTAAGCCTCGAGTTCAAGTCCCACCGAGAGTACCGGGAGCATTTCGGCACGTTCAGTTGGCAACATCTCAGTTGGAGTATGTCATTTTTTATTTCTGTCAAGGTCATCATATAACTGTTTTAAAAATCGTTTTAGTAACGGTAATAAATTGTTTGGTTGGGTAGGTAGCATGTGTTCTAATTGTGAAAATTTGAATTTCTTTGGTAGAATTTTGAAATTGAGAAAACGTTGCATCGAACGGGATATTTTAT
>JAULBU010040629.1:0-14531 GCA_032358235.1 Odonthalia washingtoniensis | reverse complement strand
GCACGTTGGTTGACACCGGGATCTACTGGCCTAGACATTTTTATTTCAGTTCAGTCAATAAAACCGACACAGTTCGGTAACACGGATCCTTGTTCTCTTATAGATTCAGCATATAATTCTGCTCTTTCCGTCATTAAATCTCCTCTAAACATTGAAAAAATCGGCCGCTTGTTCTCTATAAATTGCTTCACTGCCTCCCAGAAAACCTCGGAAAGTACCGAGATTTGCATGCCAAATGGTACTTCTACATCAGACCATCGGTACTGCCGTACCATGGCATGGTGATGCTAAATTTCGTAGAACAATACAACAAGCTCTTATGTAATCACATCTATAGTTTGATCTAGATTTTTTTCCGAAAGAATAGTCAATCACTTTTCTCTACTTTCATTTTTCAGCAGGTAGGAACAAAAATAGTTTGAGGCATGCTTCTCTTGAGAAGTTGTTCAGATTAAATTTTATTAATCTTACATTACGATTACGCATCTGCTGTTTCTTAACATTTTCCCGGCATTTTTCACATTTTTCTTGCAGTAAGATTAGTATACCCACATCTGCTCTAATTACGATGGTTAGTCTAAGCAGATTGGAGTATTTCATTAATCTCTGCTTTGTCTTGTTTATTGTATAATCTTTTTGCCTCATTCCTCTTTTTGCGCTTTAAACCTTGTATCCTTTTCGTTTGCTTTTTGTCTCTTGCAGACACATAATTCAGTCAAAAAGCATGTCAGATATCTTGAACAGTAAATGAATTATTAATGAATTTCAGATTTATAATAATCCGAAAATTAAATTTCATTAGAGGGTTTTGGAATAGTGAAAACACTAAAATTTGAGTAAGTGCACATGTGCAAAAACGGGGTGTGTAGGGTGACAATGCAAAATTTTATCATTTTGTGAGTGAGTTTTTCATTGAAAACGCGATTTAGTCACGGGAGATTCACTACAAAATTAAATGAAAATAATTGGAAAACAATTATTTTTATAAGTGTGTGCATTTAGCCAATAGGCATTAAACTTTTGCATGTACCCCATCCTAAGTTGCCTAGAAAAGAAAATAAATGCAGCGACCTTGCAGGACTTAATAATTTTTTTCTTTCCTGGAGTGACTCCCAGCACTCAGCACGCCTCTCTTCACACTGGAAACAACCTGCACCAAGAAGCAACACACGAACTATGCAAAGCGGTCAACTTTGGGGTGGTGACGACGGTAACAGGCCGGGAATGTTGGATGTCGGTGTGGTGGAAGCTGAAAATGTTAACAACGGCACACAACTTCTTGAGAACGAAACACCTTCTACAGCTATAGCGTCGAAACGACGCATGCGTTTCACCTCTTCGCTTGATATACAACTGCTCAAAGCAGTTATTTCTACAGATACACATATGGCTGCACATGGTGAGACAAAAACAAAATTTACCCATTCCCTCACCATATTTTCTGCATCGATACCACAACATCTATTCGATCCCGCCACGATTCCCGGTTTGGAATCACTCAACGACCGATTCAAAAAGCTTATCACCGACCACCGAATTGCAGTGGCACGGAATGCCACTGCATGTGGCATAATTGAAGTACGTGGGGAACGAAAAATGTTATTAGACGACGTTATGTAGTCCGTCAATGAAATGAATGGAAAAACGCGAGCGGAAAGGGACGAACGCACTGGACTGGATGAGCGTCTGCGTGCGAGTGGAGAACAACTGCGTGATATGGAAATTAACAGGCGCAGCAGCACGCTGAGTACTCCAAATAGCAGAACAAGCAATGGTCTAAAACGATCGTCTGGAGATGAATCCGATGACGATGACATTGAAATAATTTCAAGACATGTCCGGAACTAGCAGGAAACTGCGGAAAAGAGACATAAAGTTGAAAAGGATCGTCTTTGCTTGGAGGAAAAAAATTATGAGCGCAAATCTGTGCGTGATAAAGAGAAAGAGAAAGAGAAAGTCGTACGGAGAATCTACGTATTCGCTGACTACAGTTGGATGCGGAACGTATCGAAATGGATCGGATTCGTTTGGAATTAGAATAGCAATAAATGAATGTGGGAATCGAGGGACGTAAACAAAATAGCTTGACATTTGCAGATATTGCAAAAAATTTCATGTAGTCTTTATTAAGTATAAACGTTCAGGAAATTTTGGTGGTTTGGTGGTTTGTACGTAGTCTTTATTAATTATAAACGTTCAGGTAAGTTTGGTGGTTTGCACTGAAAAAACTTTGAGTTTGGCCGCCATGCCCTAGTCAAATTTTCAAATTCCATAAAAGCGCTGAATCTTTAATCATTACATCCATTGGACTCTGTTACATGTTCAACATGCTTTTATAGTCCTTATAAGACCACATCTGCTTGAGGTCTTTATAAGACCATTCCACAGCAACACGGGCAGCATTGATCCCTAAATTGTAGTTTTGTTTCTGTGTAATCGAAGTTGTACGCGGATATGCGACTTGCAACCAGGGGCGCAGCACGTAGGCAGCATTCCCGTAGATGCATAATTGGGTGTCATCAATTTGAAGTATTTCACGTGATTCTTTGTCAAGATTTCCCTGACGATAAAGTGTTAAATCGTGGCGCCTCCCCACTTAGAGACCGTAAAGGTAGAAAATCAGACCATCCGGTGTAGTAATTGTTTGATATATCAAATAATGATATCTCTTATGTCTGCTGTAGCAGCTTCTCTAATTTGAGGTAGGACCACATGGTTGACTCATTGCAATTTTTGTTCAATCGATGAACCCAATACAGTTCTGTAATGGGGCACCGCTTTCAGGTATATTTTTGGCGTGGTCTTCTGCATGATTGTCTAATAAACTGATCTTAAATCATATATCATACATCCGTAGCTATCGATTAAAGACTCCAAGAATACCTCCGACATATCGTAGTCTCTCATGCCGAATATCAATTCCATGTCCCTCCATCGACATGGAGATTCTATATGGCGCATGACAATTCACCCAGCCGTTAATTGGTCACATATATATCCCCGGCAGTCTGTCCTCCCGCCGGTGAAGTTGATTATGCTGGAGACTCTGTATATATCAGCCTTCGTAAAGCAAAAATCGGTAAGACTGTGTTTTTCAGAAAGAATGTTTAAATTTAAAGAAACACCTCTTATATTTCTTTTCCGTAGTATTATTCTTTCTAAGTCCTTTTTTTTTAATCCTTTTGTACAATTCATAGACTAGTTTAACATCGATGTCGAGTAACATTGCGTGATGCAATAATTTCCGTTTCTTTCTGATCGCCCGTCTCACGTTCCCTATGCAGTGGTCAATTTGCCTCATGTTGCTATGACATGAAAATGTTGTGATTGCAGCAGTTATAATAATAACCTCTTTGATCTTTCGTCAGTAGTTCGTTCCCCTCGGACGTAACTGTAGCTGTACTCCGCCAATAACGAGGGGATTGAGGTGTTGTTTTTCATGGACGGGAAATGAGGGGAATGACGTTTCATTTTACAATGGCGGTGTTTCAGGTACTGAGTTGTGGCTTCGCTTGGCACGCGTTTCCCTTTTTTGGGAAGCTGGATGGAACCTTTTTTAAGATTTTAAAAAAAATACAAACTTCTGGTACTGCCTTTTCATGTGCCCTAACAGGACACTAAACCCATAAAAACTTGTCATATTTCAATGATTTCTTGCATTTCCAAAATAATAGTAAAATTTTTTTAGTGATTTCACTATTCCAAAACTCTCTATTAAGAGAATTGACAAGAAAAGCCACATGAAACGTGTCTCATTTCTTAACCCATTTTCTAAGTGAACCTCCAAAACAATAATTCTCTATTGAAGTGTAAGTGATGATGGAACATGTATGTGATACGTGTGTCCATGAGAGAAGCTCTCACAAAAATTATGCAAAAACGGAACCTTGCTCTTCGTTATTTGGACATTTTCCGTCAAATGTGTTTATTTCTGCCTCGCATGCAGCACCGGTGCCGAAAAATAAGCGTAACTATACCATATTTGGTTTGCCTAAACGCTCTAATATATCAAAATGTTAATAATAATTAAACGTTAGTTCGGTGTACCGAGATACTTTTTACGAGCCCGATTCAGTGCGAGATATCTCCGTATTGATTTCGTCGTTTACCATAAATCTCTGTACTAGATTAGCCTTTTTACATAAATAATAGTCCTGATTGTGGCAGCTGTGCCAGCAATGATTATCTCCTCAATACTTTACTTCGGGTTCGATACTTTATAATCAATAAAACACGGTGAAGAAGAAAAGAAAAGTTAACGCCCCTACGTTACGACTGGTACTCTTCTTCTCCACAAATCACCTAGGATTTGTTACAAAGGTACAATAGTGGAAAATAGTTTCATGGCAGTATTCGGCACTGTAAATTCTGCAAGAGAATAACAGCATTTTCGACTAGGGTGGAAGTACAATGGTGGAAGGTGGTTGCATGGCAGTATTCGGTACTGTGATTTGGGACGCAGTTTCAATTGAGTTAAATTTGTGCATTCACTGAATGCACACATTTGACTCAATTGATTGTATGCTCCGCAATACATCCTGAATGCCATCCAGGATGTATTGCAGGGCATACATCTACATTTGAGAAAAGGTGGACAGTTGGGACGTTCTTAGTATAAAAGAGGAGTTCGTAGAAAAACGAGAGAGAAATAAAATAAATTATCGGATCTTTAGGTGCACACCTTTTGATCTGTTTTGATGTGTTTCACTGAACCTTTTGGGAAAAGGTCGTGGATAGTTTTTGAAACAAATTGTCTATATTTATATTTCAAGCTTGCTTCACGATCGGTTTGATCTCATATCGGAAGCAAATATTCTTTCCTGTTCATTGTCGATAGACATGTCATTATCACAGCAATTTTAAATTTGAAAATTGTTCATGACAACAGCAGTATACAAAGATCACAATAAAACTTATATAGGAATACGTCAGTAATCACCACCTGTAACGTTCTTTTGTTTACAGTGCATACAGTACTTACCGTATTCAATATCAGATATCCAAGACTGCAAGCACTGTCTTGAGATTCTTAAGACAGCTTATTACACGTGGCTGCTTTGATTGATTGGATTATCCTGACTGATATTTGTGCTGATTGGTTAATGCAAATTGACCTCTCTCAGAAAGTGAACATTCATTCATTCTTCCCTTTTACATTACTAAAGGCCGACATTTCTCCATTGGAGGCATGTCTGACTCGTGTATGAAAAATTGGTTCAGTCAATAGAGGTCTTTGCCATGGCGAAATATGGTAGAGTTATGTTTATTTCTGGCACTAGCGTAAGCCACATGGCAGGAATAACCACGAATCATAGAAATAAGGAACTCACGAGTGGTTATTCGGAAGGAAATAACGAAGTGAAAATGGTCATTTTGTACCCAAATGTGGCCTTTTTTTGTTCAGATAGATTGAGCATGCTGTTCACAGCATGCTGGAATTAAAAATTAATTCTATGATCCCCCTCATTCGCCGTCGCCGACTTTTTTTAACCTCTTTACTTTTTTCCTGTTTATCGTGCAATCCTTTTTCTCGCCGAATGCGAAAATGAACTCCGCAACACACTCGTCCCGTACCCTTGCAAGTATTATCGCAACACCGGGGAGCGGGGCACCCCCCACCACCACCTCCGCTGACACCAGAAGTTCTACCGGAAGTCTGTCACCGTTGTGCCCACCACAATCACCCAACACACAAAATCAACGATCCCTACACCAAATGCCATTTACATACCATATTAGCAACAATAATAATACTGATCCGGACCCGTCACCATCTATGAACCCCAATAACAATACTCATCCCGGGTGGTCGCCGTCTCAACATAATAACAACAATAGCAATATTTATCACCCCATGCCGTCGCTGTCTCAACATAATATGAATAATTACAATATTTATTCCGACCCGTCGCCGAATAATAATAACAATAATAATTATAGTTATCCGGACCTATAATTATAATAACAATACTCATACCAGGCCGTAACCGTCTCAAAATAATAACAATTTCAATACTCATCCCGGGCCGTTACCGTCTCAAAACAATAAAAATAGTTATCCAGGGCCGTCGCCGTTATTTCACAATAATAGCAATTATCCTCCAGGGCCGTCGCCGTTTATCAACAATAATATTCATAATTCAACTGATCATAATATTAATGATACTACAAGAACTGAACCTGATCTGTCACCGTCACTTTCATCACCATCTGCAACATCAGGAGAACGGCAACAAACACCATAACGTGTAAGGCAATATTTAGCTTTGACGGAGAAGCTAATCTCATCTTACTTAGTGCTGTGATGACTGAAGGTGCACATCTAGCAAAATGGGGAAAACTGAATGCAATGCTTGAAAACGTGGCTACAAAGTTCTATGAACAAATGGAAAGGGAGAAAGGGTCATTTGTCATTCAGCCGAACAAAAAAACGATACTTGACAGATATCCGTGGTTAGTTCAAAAACTATGAGAAGTGGTGAAGCTAAATATCGCTTCTTCTGGAATTGCGGAAGAATTCGGTGAGACTAAGATAATTTTAGGCGATTTGATTTTGGTAATAGACGAAAGCGATGAACAATGACTGGCGGAAGCAAATCAACTACAGAGAAGGGAAGAAGTGTTGGTTGAAAGTGGGGATAATATTCGGAACATGGCTGTTTCCAAGCGTGTTAGTGGGTACCAACCGGCTGTTGTACAAAACAAATATTGATGACGACATTCAGGTGGTGGAAAGCGATTTTAGTGAAGGGGTTGGGTCTTCAGTTGGATCGTCTGCGACGAAACGGAGAAGAATACAGGATGATGGGGATTTGGAGGATGAGGTGCAGGTAGCACTACAAAAACATATGGCTGAAAGGAAAATGTATGGAAAGGAGAAGATTGAGTTACAGAAGGAACAAATTGCGCTTGAAAAGCAACGAATTGAGGCAGAATCAAAACGATTCAATAAATTATTTGAAAGCAACGAAAGACGTCAACAATTAGAGCAAGAGCTCCACGAAATCCATCTACAAGTAGAGCAAAATCTCCTCGAAATTGAGGCAAAGCAAAGGGCGTCGCCAACTAATGAAAGTTCAAAAGTTGTAGATATTCTTTCATTATTGGGAAGGAAATTTTAAGAAATAACATTATGCATTTAGATAATCATTCAGACTTGGTAAATTGTGCATTCAGATAATCATTCATACTTGGGCTGGAACAGTCAAAGTATGACCCAACTCGCCCACCATTTTCCATAAATGTTCTGAAATTAAGTAAAAGTGCAGCAGCTATGTATAGCAATGATACGGGAGCCTGTCTCGCATTTCGAGACCGGGAAAAATCATTGTGTGTCTACATCTGCTTGAGGTCTTTGTACACCCACTTCATCGATTCCCTTACACTACTCATTTTAGTGATAAATATATTTTGTGCTTCTTTGGCTGTTCTACGATCATACCCAACCTGGAACCAAGGTCTGAGAACATAAGCGTCGTCCCGATAAATGTAGTATTGTTGACCATTAATGATTAAACTGTTTTCAAGAATTTCATTAAGACCACCTTCCCTTAACAAAGGTAGGTCTTGAAGACTTTCCACTTCAGGCCCATACGAAGAAAACCTCAGACCGTCAGGTGTTGCAATAGTCTGATAACTCAAAAAACTATTCTTTTGTGCCCAGCGTAGCACGATCGCTGATTAGAATTGTCACCACCTGGCCTCTCCATGCGTATTTTTGTGCAATCAATACACGCAACTCAATTCTCAAGCGGAGCGCTCTTCGCTTTCACGCACTCCGCGTACATTTTCGCACTATTTCATAAAATTTATACCTTTATTTCGATCATAAGGTGACCATATGTTTTATCAAACGGCTCTGTCGTCTCCCAGAAAAATCTCACTGAGAGTAGGGCTTCTCATGCAAAACTTTATCTCCAGATTCCTCCATGTACATGTTCATGAAAGTCGTTTTAAAACAATGCAACATGCTGTTGCATCATCGCAGTAATATTTCCTTCTTGTAGTTCTTCCAGTAGGAAGGTGTAGTAATTTCACTATCTTTTTAAGGTCTGCTAATCTAAATCTAAAATCTTGGAATGAAATTTAATCAGAGTAGCTTTTCAAATTGCACATGTTGGTTTTTATTGTTCTTGTTTTCAATACAAAATTTGCCATGTCTTTCTTTGCTTCCTTGTACCGAACATACAACCGCATTTTTATTACTGGACTTGCATCTATTGAAACCGCTGCGGCTAATTTCATCAATCTCTTTTTCCCGGCTAGAAAGCACCGTTAAATCGGTATTATGATTGTGCTATCTTCTCCTTTGTTGGTACGTTTTTTGTTTCTGTTTTACAACAGTTTACTCTTTGCATAAAATACTTTTTAACTACTAGTTCGTGTTTTTTTTCGTTTCTGTTTTTTAAAACATTCGATTTTTGTGTGACATACACCGTAACTACTACATTAATTTTGTTCTTTACATATCGGCTTGCCAAATTTTTGTTTCTTGAAAATGTTTAAATTAATGTTACGCTTATTTCTTGCAACATGGCATCAAAAAGATTACAACAACGTATCCACATTTCGCGGTGCTAAAGACCTATAATGTAATGATATAGCGTGCTATTCTGTACATTGGAGTTACGGAACCAGGGAAAAATGTTGTTTCAATTTTTAACGGATTTCACCCTTCCTCCATTTTGGCAATCCGTACTTGGTCTACCCCGTTTTTAATCTCTCATTGTTTTATGTTTCATCCTTTCTGTCCTCAACGGTCTTTGGATATTTCAGTCTGTAATTTTCCGGCCGTCTCTGTCCGCCGCCGGCCGTCCTAACATATTCCCTTTATAAGTCTTTACTGATCCTCGGTCTCAGTAAACCCGTTCCCAGAAGGGCGCAATTTTACCTAAACTACAAGGACGTAGTTCGTTATACAATTACTGGGGCATCTCATTTACGCCAGATATGTCCCACAGATGACAATTCACATATAGATGAAACTGACACTCCAAGTTTTCTGGTAGCATTCGTTGGCGACGGTCACCCATCGCATACCCTGCTGTTGAGAAGAGGCGTTCACAGATGTTTGATGTGACCAATATAAATCGAAGAAAGAGGTAGAAAGATTTATTATCCAGTTCCGGAGCACGTAGTCGCTTGAGTACTTGCTGCGCAAAAGGAATCTCCACACAAGGGACCTAACTGCTCTTACTGTTGGAGACTTCCAATAAATGACGCAGTGACCTTTTCAAAGATGATGTCAGGTGACCATCCTGCCTTTGCTGAACTTTAACAATTGCGGTTTAGAATTGGACATTCTCCACAATATCTCCGTTCGGTCGGAGGCTCAATTGTGTACTTGGGTAACGTGAGATAGCAGCATCAAAAAGAGCTCTGGTGTCTGCTAAATTGACTTCTTCATCTTGTAATTACTTTGTAACCGAGTCTAAGTCATGAAGCTGAGTACATACCTTGTCAATTAATGTGTCGTCTTCGATGGAGAGAATGAGTAAATCTACCTCCGGGTGTTTAATCTGACCCAAGAATATTTTGATCTCAACGTATTCCTTTAGCATCATGAGTTGAGTTCCATCGGGTTTCGTTGTTCGGTTTCGCCGCCAATGGAGTAAAGCGCCGAAGTCGCGGAGCAGGGATTTGTTAAGACAGCTTCATCGTCATCCTATGAACAATATTTATTACATCACAATGTTGTGAAATAATATCGTTCATCGCCAAATTGTAGCGGTTACTATGGCAGCCTACAAAAGTTGGCCCAACCCTTCTAGCGAATGCTTTGTTCGTACTGGTGTTGCTGCCTATGATGAAGACGACATTTCCAAATGTTTTTCCATGAACACCCAAATCATATTCCATGAAGTCGTAGTGGTTCGTGGCGTTGAGTTAATCTTCATTTTACATGGGTGATAATCGAAGGAGAAATTTTTCATATCCCGACGGCGTTTTAGAATGAAGCGTCGCAAGCACTGCAACATAATTCGTATCTCCATCGGTCCATCTGTCGAAGACTATGGTAAACTTTTCGGGAGAATCACAGAGAACTTTTTCTCAGTGGATAGAAGAAGTTTGTGCATATACGACATGAGGGTGTTACGACAGATGCTCGGATATTTTTAGTGCCTGCGAATCGTCTTGTTCTCACAAAAGTAGAATGGCTGAAGGCATAATATGACACATTCAAGCCAGTTATGGGCAGCACGTGTCGCGGAAGTGGAAAAGAAATGGTTTAGAAGCTCTCATATTTGGTCTACTAGACCTTACCAATCTTAGTTTAATTGCACTTTTGCGGTGATTGTTCACATGGTTGCACAAGTTCGTATATTCAGAGTTCTTGCGTACTTTGCACATACACTCGTCGCAATGGCATTGATTGTCATCAGAAGAGCTGGGAGTAAAGAAAAACAAAGCAAGAGTTTTTCCAGTTGGTATGGACATGTTTGAGATGAAATTTAGCACTTCGCTGAGAGTAGGGTGGGGAACACATTGTAAATGGTATGTTTGTTGGGTAATGTTACCGTGTGAGAAACGGCCGCCGTCGACGATGATAATTACAGTACAGAGGTGAAAAAACTTTCTTCAAGCTGAAGACCTGTGCGGTGAACGGACAGCGCGTTCACGATCGGCAACGAGCCATTCTGTATATTACATAACAATGTAATGAAAAAATTATATAAAATTATTACATAATGAAAAATTTATATAAAATGTAACTATTTACATAATTATTAAATTAGTTTTATGAAGAAAAAATAAAGTTTGGCGGTAATGGCAATAAAAGTAATAATTCTCGAAATTAATTTAAATTATTTAAAAAATAATTAATTTTTGCGCACCCCTGGTCTCCAATAATAAAACTAATCCCGCATCTTTCACGATCTAACATAATAAAAAAAAGTCCCTAATCTGTTACAGTGATCACTACAATTTTTTTCTCTTTGTTACTAACCAAATTTTGTTATTTTATTTTTGATCACCCATTACGCGTTCAAAATATTTTTGGACGATGAGCAACAACGCACCATCCTCTTCCGTCACAAGTAATTCATCTAAATTTGTTTTGAATACTATAGACCATCCCCGACTCATAGAAACTGACGCCTCATCTATTCTCGTTTTCCTCCGAGCGTATGATCAACACGGCAATAAAATCAAGGAGCGTGCAAAGAAACTTGTTACGAACGATTTCGTCGCTGCGGGAGCAGTATCCCTTTTCAACCTTAAGTTCTGCGTAGATGCAGAATGGATAGAGTCGATAATCGCCCCTGAATTTTTGGACGATATTTCGGCTTACGATGACCTCACTGAGGATACCTTAGGAAAATTATTGGATAAAAAAGCCAAAGAGTTGGCTACACTCGACGTTCTAGATGAGATTGTTGGCAAAGAATTGCGCACTAATATGGCCGACTCCAACGCTAAGTCTAGGATTGAAAATCTCTTTGTATCCAACCATTCCATGCTTCGACGAAAAGGTTTGACTTGGTTGGTTACAGACAATCAAAAAGTGGCCGTGCACCACGTACTTTCAGCTATTCGTCCTGCATCTCTTCGATCTCGTCTCAAGTCCGATTGTGATTTTTTACACCAGCATCTCCGCAAGGATTTCAAATCCTTTATGAATCATACCATTCGATTATCTGAAGCATTTCAACTTGTCCATAATGGTGTCAACAAGATCTAAGACAACAAAAACCAACGTACTCGCCATGTTCGAGGTGGAAACAAGAACATATCAGGCTACAATAATACGACTACTATTCCAATAAAGGAACCTGAAAAATCTGACAAAAAGATACCTGTGTGTTTGTTTGGTCTGCATCAGGCTAAAGGTTATCGTCATTTTCTGCGTGACTGCACATCTTGTTTTGAAGAAGAAAATCAATAATTTCTTAAGAAATGTGCTGAAGAGATGACTAAACGTGGTCCGTCCACTACGTCTCCACCAAATGCTTATAAACATTCCGCTTACAGCGGGCCAAATAGAGATGAAAAAAACTGCAGGTCGTATCTAGGTTTCATATGATCCATTTATATCATCTTCTGTTTCAATTACAATCTGGAAAGATGAGGAGTCGATGAGCGGCAACTGCAGTACAGATGATGGTAGTGACGAGTCTATCGTTTCATCAAAGTTGGCTAAAACTGCTGTTTTAAACGGAATCGGGAAGATGGAAAATATTGATCCGGTTTCCATGCAGAAAACTCTCAAAAATCGTGACGTCGCGCTGGAATTTTCATTTTCTCCGACATGGACACCTCCTCATACAGTAATTCGTTTGGACTCCAGACCGTTGGCATTAGTTAATGTTACATTCCTGGTTGATGATGCCAAGTTTGCTACCGAAGATTTGTTAGTAGATCTTCTAGTATTACAACACCTCGGCGTCGATACCAAGAGCCTACTGGAAGAACGTCGTGATATGCTGGACGGCGCCGATTGTTCCTCAGTACAGATAGCAGACGCAGTACAGCGTGGAGGTCAAGTTAGCAGGTTGATGATTTCTCGGCACAACCACCTTCCCAATCCAATTCCATTGCAGACGAAACGAGTGGATGAAAAACGACCCCGTGTAAAGTTTTACGAACTCAAGAAGGAAAAGATCCGTTACCTGACACATCATTATTGGACCGAGTCGATTCCTCGCAAAAACAAGACGTCAAGGACGATCTCGAAAAAATGATCCATATTGCCATTGAAAATGGCTTTCCTTATGAAAAACTTTCCGATGCGAAGAAAATGGATTCAGATTACATTGATATTTTTTGCATATCCTTTTCATCTGGTCCGTCAGCAAATATTCCACCACTTAAGATAGAATTGATTCCGGATGCAAAACCGGTGCGCGTATGACTTCGCAATTACCGTCAAGATCAGAAACAGTTTTTGTCGGACATGGTAGATAAATTGGTTAAGAACGGCCTGGCATATCCCAATCTTTCATCTCATTGGGCATCCGCACTTTTTTTTACCTAAATCTGGCCCTGCAAGATTCAGATATACAGTCGATTTTCTCCCCGTCAATATTTATACGATTAAACATCAATTCCCAATGCCAAACATCTAACAAGAACTGACAAAAGTAAGTATCTCTCTCTTTTCTGCTATATTTGCTTTCAGCCAAGGTTACTGGCAACTCCCTTTACATATTTCGTCTCCATCGTCTCTTTTATTACTCCTCATGGATTTTTTCTCTTACCAGGGTACTACATGGCAAATAAAACGCAGTCATGTTCCCACAATCTTCCATATCGTTACACATTCCTTCCGAGCTACGTAAATTTCTACTTCTGTGGTTGGATGACATTCTACTTCATTCTAGGACATTGAACGAACACATGGAAGTAGTTCTCCTTTTGTTCATTTTTGTGTCATATTTAATTTGAAATTACACCCGGCAAAATGTGTACTTTTCACGGAAATTATTCGTTGGTGTAGTCGATTGCTTTCATGTGATGGAATACGATTCTACTCTAGGAGAATTGATGGTATACAGGAAATGGAACAACCAAAAACTGGCACCGATCTACAGCAATTTGTTTGTGCGATGTGATGGATGCGAAATTCTATTCCCGATTTTTCAACTGTGACTCACCTCCTTACCAAATTCCTCGAAAAAGTTTAGAAATAATCTGGAAAGAGGACAAGAAATGCTGCAGCTAGAATTAAACTATCATGAATTGGTTGGGGTTTAGTAGAGACAGCTGGTTTTGATAGATGCCAGTCTGTATTGGAACATCAGGTCACGCTGGTCCATCTCGATATTTCAAAAAGGCTTTGTGTTTATACGGACGCTTCGGAATTAATTTGGTCGAGTAGTGTTACCAAAGTTCCGCCGGATATGTGCAAAGAACACATCGACCAACGTCACCAGCCACTTTGTTTTCTATCCGGAAATTTTACTGGCCCGCAGCTTGGGTGGTCCACCCTTTAGGATGGATCGTATACTATTATGGCAACAGTGGAACGTATGCATTGGGTATTATTCACAGCAAAAGGTTTCCATTTATTCACTGATCATCACAATCATATCTTTTTATTTGATCCTTTGGCTGTTGTTCCTGATCTCTCTCAGACCTCTTCAAGAAATGTTCTCCGTTGGGCTGTACGCGTGAGTGCATATAATTACACGTCAGTCCACATTAAGGGGTAATATAATGTATGGTTGATTTACAAGGTCGTTGGTATGTTCCGTCTGTCATCCGCCGTATTGTTCATGTTCCTCTCCTTCCATCCTCATCCTCTTCTGATTTTGAATGGCCATCGGCAGCCGAGATAAAGGCCTAGAAAACAACATTTCTGAAAGACTGTCCTCCAAATTCAGTTTTTGGGAATGATTTGTGGAAGAATCCTGTTCAAGCTGTGGGAAATTAAGAAAATGACTTCGAAATTGAATTTGAACGAATGAATAAACGATGGAACAACTGTGCGGTGATAGCGAAACTAGGAGGAAAGCTGTTTATTCGAAAACTCGTTGACTCTTCGACTGATACGAGAACTTCGCCTCAGTGAGAGTATAAGTAGACAAAAA
>JAULBU010040618.1:0-14531 GCA_032358235.1 Odonthalia washingtoniensis | reverse complement strand
GGTCGTAACGAATGAAACAGAAAATAGTGTACTAAAGCAACTGTTGGATATGGACCCGGTGCATTGACGCACCGATTGGAAACCGCTCAAAATCAATATATATATACATATATAACGAAATTGTGAAGAATGCAGAAAACTGACATGTGCAGCTATCCTGTAATAAAGAAATCTATGTTTTATAGTGTCCACTGCAGTGTTCAGTATGACAAAGGAGTGATGTTCAAGCAAACAAGAAGTAGGCGAGCCACATACGGTCAGAATAGATGCAACTACATGTGGAGTTGCGATTTTTGCAAAAAAGTAATATTCAATTTTTTGCTGCAGAAAATTAATTATTCAATTTTTGCAAAAATCCCAACTCCACATGGAGTTGGAAGGTTTGAAAAAATGTGAAACAGTGCACTGTTGTACAGAATTACTATGGTAACCGTTACATCATGCAACGGATACGATAGTATGATACTGTTTGAAACGTTAGTGCGGACTTGTATGAACACCGCAGTATTACGGAAAGGTGACTGTCAAGTGCTTGCGCATCATTTCTTAAACGAAAAACATGAATGACGAATAGTGAGATAGTGAGAAAACTTTCTCAAAGTCCAACGAGGTCGATATTGAGATCTGCGGAACCACTATCAATGGCGGCAAGGATCTGCACACCAGACAGTGATGATGGGGATGAATCACTACGTGAAGAAAATCCAAACTTGTTCAGAGAACAGCGAGTGGCACCTCGTGGACGTAATAGATGAAGGCTCCGTGGAAGTAGTGGAAGAGGTAGTATAGGAAGACCGAGAAGAAATGAGACAAACAAATGTTCAGTAAATAGTGATGTAGAGAACACATATAATTCTAAAGACGACGAATCGCGACTTGGAAATAATGAGATGGGAAGTGGTGCACAAAATTATAACAGCAGTAAGGAAGTTAATAGTTCCATCAACAACGTTGGAAATGTAGAAATGGAAGTAAATATGGAAGAGTTATGGAACCTGCAGGAAGAGGTTAGACAATTGACGGCTGACAAGTCAAGACTAACAGTTTTAATGAATGAGTACAAGGTTCCAGCGAATGAAAAAGGACGAGAATCGTTGAGTAAATAGGTATCAATCAAGGCTCTTGAATCCGAAGTGATCAGACTTGATTGTAAATATACTGAAATGAGAGGAATGGTAAAACGTTTTGAGTTATTAAATCAGTTCCTTCTGAAAAAGACGTCGAAAAACAACCAGAATCTTGGAAAGTATGTTGACCGAATGATAAATAAAGCACCTTCGAAATATTTGGGGATGAGACTGGCAGTTGACCAGAGAATGCTGAAGTGTGGAAGTAAAGAAACTTGTGAATCAGACCAATGTTGTGATGACAATGTAACGAACTGGACAAACTGAGGTGAACTTTTAACTGAGAATGGAATTAATGTGTCGGACGTAACCATCATAGTAACAATACCACACACTTTCTTTGTAACGGTAACAATATGTGTCTCCTTCATAAATTCCGAGAGAGATATTATATGTTCGTTACTGAGAAAGGAATTGTCATCAGGGGAAAGCGTACAAATATATTCGTTTGAAGAATCGCGAAATGCCGCTGTTACTGCTTTTCGTAAAGTTGGTACAATAGAGGGACATATGAGACAGTTACTATTGGACTTCTGTAGTGGAAGTAAAAGAGCTACAAAGGACATATTTTTTGAAGTACTTGGTTATGGTTCCATACTGTCTCGATTCAATTTGAAATAACTTGGAGTAACGAAAAAAGGGAAAAGGAAATAACTACTGCCAAAAAACAATTGAAAACGAATAGATTTGGTGTTCTGGACATGTCCTGGTGGCGGACCGCGGATATTTGTGATATACAAGTACTGTACTGGGGGTCAGCACGGAATTGTAGGTGATGAAGAGGGGAACGATGAGGGAAAATTGAATTTGTTCACGAATGAAATCGGTCCTGCAGTGTTTCATGATTTCATTGGATATATACTTGGAACCTGGGAAGGTGACACTGTAGAAGGAACTGCAATGATTATTCCTTGTGTAGATGCACGGATAAAAAGCTGTGTTATCCCTCTGATTGTGAGAGAGTATCGAGGTGGTAGACGTCAGAAAGAATTTAACGAAATGTTTTCGAAGTATATAAAACTTGCAAGTGAACACTTGTTTAGCAAAATAAGAACATTTGTAGAAGCATGGGAACCCGATGAAGTTGAAGTACGGTAATGCGAAGTGAGGGGAGAAGAAAAATATTTTGAGAAATGGAACATGAAGCCACAATAATAATTACAACTACAAGGACGGGGAAACATTTCAGTGACGTATAAGCTGAATGGCTTCGTAAATTTATTGGTTCACAATGTGGAATTATTTGTGACTGTTATATAGCCGACATAGCGAGTGATTGGAAGAATGTGGAAAAGCTTGGAAAAGAATTTGTTGAAGGCCTGTAAGGACTACATTATTTGACGGTGATAGAAGCATAGAAGGAAATGACGAAGCATAGATCGTGTAGTGTTAAATGAATTTTTGTGGAGCCGTCATATTCAGCAATATTGCTTTTAACTAATTTCAAGAAATCCCTTTCCGTGTAGAGTCGATTGATGTAAAATCGTTTCCGTGGCCAGGGAAACTGTTCAGTAAAATAGCCGATTTCGAAATTTGACCGCAACACATTTACAGATGAACATATTTTGTTGAAATCTATAATATCATACCACTATCCTGTCTCCAAAAATATCGTCAACCGATGCATTCCCGGGGCCAGGCTGGGTGTAGTCAATTTCATCTGATTTAGACCAACTAACGCGAGCATAGGCAGTTAGTAGTGTTATCTACATTGTGGATTGGCGGATTGAATTACATATATTGTACAGAAGCCCTTTCTTTCTTCTCCATATTAGTCGAACGATTAATACTAAATAGGAGAAGAACTTTCCCTATATAGTAAACAGGAATGTTTGGCTCACCTCCTTTAATAAGGACGAAATTATTTCTTTTCTTCTTACTCAGACCGAGTTGTGTGGTTGCAAAAATACGTTGGTTTTTCCGGAGGTGTTACGGAGGAGGACTGTAATTGACAAGATTTGTAGAATGGTTATACTGTTGCAATGTAGGTAGGTAGCCACCGATGATGTAGCCGGACTTCAGGAAAGTAACACCGATTTCGGGTTCTATTAAAAAGATATCAGTATCTTGTAAATGGATCCTAATGAGTTCTGTGAAAACTGCTAGACTGGTATGGGATGGTGTTTTCAATATAGGAGTAAGAATTTGGTCTTATCCTTCGTTACAAAAATCAGATTTATTTCTGATAGCATCAATCTGAACCAATGTAACAGAAATTTCGTCGCGTACCAAATATGTAGATGAATGTTGACTATGTGTTGTTACAGTTTCTGATCCGATTTATTGTTTGGTATTGATGATTTTTAATCCGCGTTTCATTAATTTTTCATGATGTGAACTTTGTCGTAATGTAGAAATAGTAGGTATAATGTTTTTAACGGTTTCATCCATCCGAGTTGCATTTCTTTTCGAAGTAGACCTGTAAGATTGTTTGAAGAATGTATTGAAGTTCTCGTATGGAGACTAATCTAGTATATTTCAACTCCCAAAATTTGATAGTTCTTCAATGACGTGGTCCAGTAAATGAAATTGCAATGTATGGATTCCATGTTCTCAGTGCTTCTAAAAATTATGTACACACTTTGACTGGAGAAGCGTCATTCTGTAAGAAATATCCGCAATCATTTCCTCCCTCCAACCGAGCAATGTAATGTCGTATAGAAGATCTTGCATTAAAGTTGTGTAGCTTGTGCAGATATCAGTAAGAGCTGATTGTTCTTGGTAACCAGTAAATATGTTGATATATTCTGTCACGAAATGGAAACCCATATCTAAACATTTAAAATCCTTACCTTCTAACATTCCTCCTATTGCCTTGTTTAAAATAACCCATCAAGTTGCTGTTACTTCTCCTTTGTTGAAAAGTCGACATTGAAACCAGATGCAGCGAACAGATGTTCTATTGCAGCGAGAAGTACATTAAAAGCGCGTAAAAAATCTGTGCGGCATTATCAAAATTATTTATCGTGTCTCTTTTTGTCCAAACAGTGCATGAATACGTCAGAGCTCGGGAGATATGTCATGAAACATGTTTTGATTGCCTTTGAGGATTCTAAATAAAGTTTTTGCAATGAATCATAAGTGTACATTGCGAAAAGACTGGAAACAACTAGCTGTGGATGTGTAGTTCTTAAAAATTCCATGAAGGGGACCCATTAACCTATTGACATATCTTGAAGAAATTGTTGTGCTTATTTTACCAGAATGTTTTTAAGTGCTGTAAATGACACTGTAGTTGCTGATTTCAATATTTCCGTAAAGTCACTCGTTCTAAATTTTATGGTGTCGAAAAATTTTGGAGAAGCTGTAACACCAGTCTAAAAATCTGTAGATTTCCCTAAACATTTTACGCAGGGATGTGTTGGAGTGAAGTTATGTAAAACACCTGATATGTATTTGATTTATTTTCTTTCTTGTATATCTCAATAGTATGAAATTATGACAGGGAACCAATTCCATGTTATATTGTAACGTGTGCACAGTAAGAATCTTGCGCGTAACCTTCCTATTAATGTAGGAAGGACCATTCCCATGGCCTTATGTAAATAAATATTTTTATCATCTCTCCCCTTGAAGAAGAAGTCCGTGGTACATGGTACGTTGTCATGAATGACCATATGGTCATCACAGTAGTCGCGGTTGGTGATTCTGAAATTATTATCGTCGTGTTATAAATTCGACTCTTGCAATTCAACTGGAAGAAAACCAACCAAATTATATCCGTGGTCTATGATGAACTTTTTAACTGCACAGAGATGTTGAGAAACGTGAAATGTATTGGATATCCTACCAACGATTGTGACTTCAACTTTGTCGCTGTTTTATCTGTATATATATTCAACATTTCCATGAATGACTTCGGCATTGTGTATTTTCTTTGATTCCATTGAATTGTACAATTTTCACTACTCATAATCTGGGATCTTATGGACATGTATAACTCTGCGAAGAATTCGGACTGGAGAGGATGGGTAACGAAGTCACGATTGCGTTCGTTGAAGCAAGTTCTAAACATGACCTCATTATCGTTCGCTAATCACAGTCGGCCACGTAACACTTCAGTGATGTCTTTTCTGTACAAGAAAGACTTCCTCTTATCGTCCGACGCCATTTTATATGGTACCTCAATTTTTTGAAATCCGTCATGGATTAAACTCTGACCAATCGAGCCATAAATAATTACCATGCATCATTTCCAATCAGTTATGTTTTGCCGACCTACATGTGGTTTGAATGTGTCTGTGTGAATCAATTTAATAACAGTCTGTACAGCATCCGAACCAATTTCATACAATAAGCGTAACAAATGCAATGCCGCAACTTTCACCTCACTGTCTTCAATGAGACATTGTGTTGTATTCTGTTCGTCGTGCCATACTGATTACTCATTTGTTTGTGTCTGTATGTGTGGTTAATGCAATTCCGAGACATCCTGAGGTATGTCATCTTCTTCGTCAAGAATTGTGTGATGTTGTAATTGTTGCACATCATATGCATGATGGTCTAAATAGCGTTTCTTGTTGTACTTGCATAATGTCGTTTGTAATCCGTCATTACGTCTGTGGAATAGGTGCAATACCGGGTTTTACATACGAAATTTTTGGTTACCGTTATTGTCATAAATATCCGTTGAAGTATGCAACGAAAACACATGTGATGGCAGTTTTATGGTGCTCGTCGTATATGTTGTAAAAGAGCGCGAATTAGGCGTGATGGAAACATAAGAAGACTCGATTTTCATTACAGATCGGAGAGAGGTGTACGTGTAAGTATATTTGTGTTTTAAAATTTCATGAATATTAGTTTCGAAGATACCAACTCTATGTGGAGTTGGGAATTTTGCAAAAAATTAAAGATTAAATTTTTTGCAAAAATCCCAACTCCACATGGAGTTGGTATCTTCAGCAGCAAAAATGTAAACATTAATTCAACATGTTTAACATATGTATAATAATCGGAAAAATACATATGTGTTATGTGCCACATCTCCAAACAGTGTTTGGTGTTTTTTTCAAAATATATTAAATTTGCTTCGATGATCATGGCCAATAAGGAAGTATTTAGTTGGACAGGCTGGAGACATTGAAAATACATTGATGTGCATACTATTCAAAGAAAAGAAGTAGTAAAGAAGTAGTCACTACTTATTTTATTGTGTTTTTAAGGTCAAGGATTGTTTATAAGAAGAGCTGAGCAAAATTGAATTATTCTAGACGGAGAACTCACCCCAACTGTGGCTCATCAGCCTCTCCCATGCTCCAGCCTTGAAAATCGCCATCGTCATCATTGTTTATCTCATCGGGGTTGTCATCGTCATCGTCACTCTGTTCACGTTGAGACGGACTACTTGAATGTTGCCATATGTTTGAACGATTGATGGCACCTCTTGGTCTGAACGACCGACCATACGATATGAAATTGCGTATCTCAAGTTACTTCCCTCAGGGATTACGTACATATGATATATAAGGCAGTATGTACCGTTAGATCCTGCCCCAGAGTGTTGCACATATCAATACCCAATAAAAATAGATTGAGGCGTAATTTCAATTAATTCCATTTCCGAACAAATCGCAATTCATTCTTTTTCATTATCGCTTGAATGTACATATAGGTGGATCCTGGCACTATCCATGGAGAGACCGGTTCGGTAGCTGTTGCAATCGTGAAGTATCCAGGGGATCTGGTTTCTCTCACGTCGAAATTATTATGGCCGTGTTGCGGTGATCATCCCTTCCCCGTAAGAAGAAAACGTCCTCCTCCATTCGGAATTTCAGTCCGCCACGTACATTGATTATCTACATCCGGCAAAGCACATATCCAACCAATCCATAAGTCTAGTGCTGCGCGCCTTTCGGCCAGCCAAACGTTGTCCCCATGAGGTTCAAATATATTCTCCAATAATTTTCTTGTACTGGAGTAACGACCTACCATTTTTTCGTATCTTCTTCATCTTGTACAGACTCTCCGGTGTGTATTATCGGACTCCAACTATCTCGATTCGATTCACTGATCAACGCTTGTTCTCCTGGAAAACATGTCTTAATCTCATTGAAGAATTCTGCAATCGTTTGTGTCGGAAATGAACTTTCTTTGTTAAAAGAAGTCACACAGGCCTCCCTCTACTCTGCTTCAATATTTAATGGATCCGACATACTATCCAGAATGAAATACCCATAACCTTCCAACTGTTGCTTTTTACTGGCAAAAAACGCTATTCCGTAACCCAAGATGTCATCATTCGCCACCTGTATCCATAGATCACCGTCCAGATAATTGAAAGTAAGTTCCATGAATTGTAATTGATTGTATGCAGCCCACGTAAATGATAAATTTCTGAGTTCCAATATCTGATCATAATTGAAGAAGATATGAGCACGATGATGTTCTGGTATTAACGCCGATCTAGACAATGTCTTCGTATCTTCAATGACTCTCGATTCACTTCTCGTAGAATAACTTGGACCCCTCAACGAAGCTACAGATGTCCTATTGGCTTTAAGTGTCTTCACCGCATTTTCAATATTCTCCCATCCATGTGGAAGGTGTGGTCTTCGATTCAGCAACATGTGCTCTATTGTCACGAAATCTCTACAACGTGCAAGCATAATCCGATTCCGGAAGCTACATCCAGCTGGGTGTATAGACGCAGGCGAAGCTTTGTCAAATACCGCGATACCCTCCTGCTATTTTCGAGCCGGCATGGACTCATGCCAAGTATTTGCCCTTTTTGTTGATGCAAATTTTCCACTGTTTTCCGTTGCGTTCTTGACATTTCTCGGTGAGAAAAGTTCTTTCAATATAGTCTTCTTTCTAATCTTCTTTGCTTGCGGTTCTGTTGAAGTCTTCTTCGATGCGGATTTCGCAGGCGGTTCGCTGTCATCATCACTGTCGACAACAATTGGTTCGCGTTGCTTCTACTTCCCGCTTCTTGTTGTGATTGCATGTCCTTCATGCACCCCTATTTCAGAAACATTGTTCTTAGAATTGCTTTCCTTACCTTTTAAATTGTCCTCTTCTTCTCTCAAAAAGTAACTCCATCTTTTATCCACGAGTCTGTCATGTCGTGAGGCCGCACGAGTCACCAATGTTGCGGACTTGTTCTCTTGGTAATATTCGAATAATTGAGGTAATTGAAAAATATGTTATGAATAGATTGAATTCTTGATTTTGTTTCCGGAATTACCACTTCCATCAGTTCCTTCATTGTTTTTGGAATTTCTTCTTCTTCCAAGTGAAATCCTCCAACACTTATTTGGTCAAGCAACTTATGCATTGCTTCTAGAAATGCATTACCCACGCGGTAGAACATATTTGCGTCAAACATACCTTTAACTGTGGTTTCCGAAGTAAGCTTCAACACCATCCAAAAGCAGCAGTATATCCTCCTCTGTTTCGTGTGTGAGAATACGACCGTCCAAGTACGTAACACCACTCTTTCCAGATTCTTGGCCGTCAGCTAACTGTTTGATTGTCTTGATTCAGATCATTACACTCTTGAACCTACACAAAAGTTTTCCAACGCGTGCATAACGTTCATAAGTCGATGTGCTTTTCATGTCCAGTAAATCTGTCCTTTCCATGTCCCGCGAAATATCCTTTACCCGAGCATCTTCGAAGGAAGTCTTGTACTCGTTACTGAATTCATCAACATATCGAATTACTTGCTCATCAGGTCGATGAATGACGAGCCCTTTTTTGTTTTTGATGAAGATATATTTCTCGTTCGACTTAGAATGGTAACTTCCTAAGAGGTCATAACTTGACTATCTTTCCTTACCAACAGAGCCACTCTGATGTGACCATTCGTCCAGTTCACTTCTGTATCCATCCTGATGCTTAGTATTTGGAGTTCTTTCAAATGATGGCGGTGGTCCACCACAACTACATATTTTCCGTTCTCCAATTAAGGCCTCCCCTCGACTATATCGCATAATTCCGATATATTTGTGTATCGACCTCGTATCATATCTTCTTTCTCAAATGTGACCGAAATCATTCCAATTCCAACCTGATATTGCTCATCTTGAAACGTTCTTACGAACTCATTACGATGGTCATTACTCACGTCTCGTAGTGGATTCTTCACATTTCTCACCTGATTCACTCTGACCCAAATTTCTATTGTGTGGTAATTAATGACATGAAAGTCCTTCAGCGTCAAGGACTGTCTTCTTCTTCATAGCCAGCAACGTGTATTTTAATCTCAATGACGTTCATGGCTTGAATGTCCCATGCGTAGATTGCAATGTTTTCAAGCATGTCACCCAGAACCTCTGGATTTTCTTGCCCCGAATTGGGCAAAACATAACGATATGCGGTGTTCCTATAATCGTTGGCTATTTTCACATCCTCCACAAAAATTCTATCCGAATTGTCATCATGACATCCTCCTTGCCATTTCCCAACAAAATTTTCTCCAGAGCCATCCGGAACCCCTCTGACAACTGCAGTACCAACAAGAACTGGTTCCACATCCAATTCTCCTCCACCACTTTTATTGTACGTGTTCTTATGCTGGGAATTTTGACAGACAGATGAACAGTGACATACGGAACAATACGCATCACAGACTTATCGTCTCCAAACTTGGCTCGAAGAACGGTTTGATGAAACTCTTTTTCTCCATTCACGCTGAGACTACCATGCATAAGACTTTTCAGTGCTATATATGGACGGGTTGTACTTGATGTCATTTCTTATTGAATTGCCTTCTGTGTCGCTTTTTTTGATGAATGAATGCAAAAATTGAACTTGGTTGATTAATATTAGGATGATAACGCCGTTTGTTAATAGTTGAGATCGGATTACTTGGGTTTTGAGTAACTTTGAAAGTTGACTGACATTGCCGTACAATATATACTAGACTCGTTATATATATATTACTCGTTTCGATTTTCCGGTTGTTGTGATAAAGTATAATTGTATGCTTGTTATTACTACGGTATAGTCGTATGGGTAGTATTATAACGGCATACTGTTACAGTAACAACTACACCCCGTTCCATGTACTACGTGAGATGGGGTATCTGGTGCCGGCACATCGAAAATTCCAGGTGTAAGCTATTCCAATGTTTATACATTACTTTTTCACGGCCGTCTCCGTTACACAAATTTCCGAAAATCCGAACTCCATATGGAGTTGGGATTTTAGCTAAAAATTAGTTATTTAATTTTTTGCATCAAAAAATTAAATAATTAATTTTTTGCACTATTTTCAACTCCATATGGAGTTGTTATTTCTGCAAATAATTAGATATTTAAGTTTTTGATGCAAAAAAAAATAATTAATTTTTTGCGCATTTTCCAACTCCATATAGTGCTGGAAATTTTTCTTATTTTTTTAAAATGTTTTTGATTACAAATAATCTTTTCATTATTTTTCACATCCGTCTATGCGGTTGTACACGACCGCCTACCTCAACGACGACGCCCGGTCATCCATTAATCCCACTTCCATCACCTTCTTTCCCAATAACTGAGAAGTAATTTGACGCATATTCGGATATGACCTTTTTTCGTGTCTTTGGTTCAAACATTTAAAGAAGCATCAAACAGGGATCTTACGAAATATATCCTTCTTCGGTCAACTTTACTTCAAGCAAACTGGTCGATAAAATTTTTACCTTCATCCATTCAATTTTCAATTTTCGGTCCCTAATCTGTGTTCAACAAGTTGTCGTCAACAAAAATGTCCTCTGCAACATCTGACTTATCATCGTCAATGGAAACCTAATTCACCCGATTCCTTCTCTTCGCTTTCCTAGAGAGTTTCGAATCAAATATATTCAAGGTTAAGTTCAACTACCAGAATTTAGACCTTCAAGGATATCTAAAGTAGGTTCAGTCAAGTGATGACGCAACATGCAAGCATATTACAAAAAGATTTGAAGATAAAGCGAAAAACAGAAAGAAGACATTAACTTGATCCGTATTCAAGTCGGCTGGTGCTGATGGTGATAAGGTTCTTGCAGAAATGGGGACACAACAGATTAGGCAAATTGCTCGTGCAGCCATTACTATCCACATATTCGCATGCCAAGATGGCCGAATACTCGAAATGTTCAACAACTTCTTTGACAGAATGAAAACATCAACAGGCTTCTTGGTCGGTCAAACATTCTTTCACATGATCATCCAATCAACATCCCAACGTCCAAGAAAAAATCCATTCAACATTTCAGCGCCATCAATGTTTGAGTGTATGCTGTACTTCCATAGTGTTGCTCTTTTATCGAATCTTCTTGCGCGCTACAAAACACATAAATTGGTGGCTATTAAACACTTCAGCAGAACGAAGATTGGGTTCGTCTGTCAAACACTTTTTAAAGTTTGGGATCGACTTGCAAAATCATTGAACATATCACTGGTTAGTACACTATTTTCTCCATATATGTACTACGACTATCCAACATCAACTTTCGTACCAATTTCTTCCAGGCTTAATGGTTTCTCCCTTTTAATTCAACACGATGCCTTCACAGAAGATTGTGGCCACGTCATTGAACAAGTTTTGGTATTTCCTACAGCTTGGAGCCGCAGAAAACAAGAGGATCAGGCCTACCAATACATCACAACAGATTTCTTTACCAGACTGCGAGAAATCCTCGTCAACGTTTCGATGTACTAATCGGATTTCAATATGGAAACAGCCCTGTTCATGCAACCATTTATCTGCAAACAAGACAGTTCAGAACTCCCGCAATGCTTTGAAACCATCCCAGAATTCATCTCAACAGCATTAAACATCGACGTTCCAGAGGTTGGCACATCTGCGGTAATCTAAGTGCCTTACAATGCAACTGAGACGTTGCAGTCTAATCCATGATTAACGCCTTCAACAATTCGACCGTCTTCAACACTGGAGACAAAAGCAACAGCAGGTACAGCAAAGCGAGGATTACCTCTCAGCTTTAAACATTTGGGACGGATACCAAATAAATTAAAAGTAACTGGTAATGTTACTGAACCAGAGGTGCATTCACCACCACAGTCAGATCATTCCGAGGACGAAGCCAACGTGAAAGATTAATATGAGCTTGAACCAGCAACATCCAACAACCTATCACAAGTTGGACAATATGCTTTGGACGAGTTGAGAAAATCAATGGAGAAATCATTTTCTTTCTACGACTGCGGGTTCCAGGATCTTGTGGATGTTCATCAGAATCTCGACTGTGAGTACATTAAACAGAAGGCCGATCTAATTCTCACTGACCCTCCGTACAACACGAGGTTCGATCAAGAACGTGCAAACTCATATCAAGATAAATTCAATCATGAATACATGGCATATTTTGTGACCTTCTGTTGAAAGATTATGTCCGGCGGGAGTCATGCCCACATTTTTGCTCCGAATTTCAGTTTTCAAGTAGGGTTGACCTCTTCCAGTCACCAGAATTTTGGAAAATATGTCAAGTTAAAAGAGGCAAATGACACTGATTATGATTATGACGAAGATAAAGTAGAAGAAGCAGTGTTTACAGTGGAAGAAATCCAACTCCATTACAAAAAGCAAATATGTTACTATAATTCGGGTCCCAGGTTACAAAGATTTTCTCATCTCTCTGCATCTGAACAAGAAATTCATCCCTGGAAAAATGGTATGGTTTTTAAATATGTAATGCAAAACATTAACTACACACGTCCAGGGACAATCCACAGTGTTCATCCGGGGACTTGTAACGAAATGAACAACTTTCCCAAAGTCCATAACAACGAAGAAATCTACCTATCGTCACATACTAAAAACATGGGTCCACGGGAAATGCTACGACCGGATCAAAAATCAAGACAATGAATGATGGATATTATCGAGAAGTTTAGGCAATCAGGCGATTTGGTTGTGGATCCTTGCACTGGTACATTTTCTGTGGAAATGGCATGTATGCTTCTGCGTAAGCACAGAAATTTTATTGGTTGTGATAAGAATGATAAATGTTTAGAGCTTGCCAGGCTCCCTTGGTTGCACTCTTTTCTCTTCTATTACTGAACCCCAATTCAGATATTTACGGTACGGATCAATACAGGCTTCATGCCACAGTATTACTAGAAGAATTGGATGTGATAGAGGTCAAAAGAAGATTGGACGTATGGGATATTCCAGCTGGAGTTCCTATGGTTCAGACTTCCCGAAATATTTGCGCCACTTCATTTCACAGTTCGTCTGGGGGATCCCAAACTATACAACAACAGTACCGCAATACCGTGGAACAAGTGGAAAATGTCATGGAAGCTCGTTATTGATGGAATACCAAAACAGGCGTTGTGTGAAATGGAAGCTGGCGCTTTGGGACTGACAGTTCAGCCATCATCTATCAAACACGAAAAGGCTGGATCAGGGGTTTTCGCAGAGAAACCGATCGCTGAAGGTGCCATTGTAGGCTACTACTATGGGACATCCGTTTATAGAAATTTAGGTGGCAGCAGTTCCATTGCGAAATCATATGGTGAGGGTTGCCTTTCTGTAACGAAAAACCAGTTTCTCAAGTACGATGAAAATTGTACGCATCGATTTAACGCCGCCGATGGTACAAGGAAAAGATGTTGAATCGTTGCTGCTGCTTGGTGTGTGAAAAGTTACAGTAACGATTGCAACTATCTCACTGGTAATAATTCATCCCGTACGGAAAGAGCCAAGAATCCAAGGGTACATAATTGCATGTTCGTGCAATATAAGGAGTTGAGAACTGATGAAGCAGCAACTTCGTATCAGACTTTAGAGGTTATGACTTTATTTTCTGTTTCAATGGGCGAAGAACTTTTCCTTTATTATGGTGAGGACCATGTTCATCATGTTGAGACCAATTAGTTATTTTATTTCCTTTCCAGCTTTGCAATATTAGATTTATCATACATATCTCATTCTAGACTTTTGGTACACATATTCCCTTCCATTAACACCTATCTCATTTCCCAAAGGTCTTCAACTAGTTCATTTTCTCCACAATTCAAAACTAAAAAAATTGTATAAAGAACTTTTCATTGATTACGGTCCTGATCATGTTCATCACGTTAAAAATAACTAGTTCTTTTATTCTTGTTTTCCCTTTATTTTATCTTAAGGTTGTCTCTTTTTATGTACACTACATTAAACACTTATCACTATAACTACAATCAGTGAACTAATATAAACGATTTCACTATACACTGTCAATGCCATGACAGCCTCTCATGGTATAAGTAATAATATATACGTTAGATTCTGAGAATATAACATTTACTTTATTACTTGTCACATGTTTCAGAATGGCAGTCTGTCATGTTACGGTACGATGACAGGCTCTTATTCTGAGAATATAACATTCCAATAGCCAGTTTGATACATTACAATTTGAGCAACCAGACATTGCGATTACTGCAACACAACATGGACAATTCGTACAAATTAATTCTTGAACAAAT
>JAULBU010040607.1:0-14533 GCA_032358235.1 Odonthalia washingtoniensis | reverse complement strand
GAAAGCGTTTCAATCCTAGTAAGAATTCTTTCTGAAGCTCGCATCGAAATCAGTTCGAGAGGTGAACCACATGCCCGATCCGGAGGGCTTAACATATGGTCGAAAGGCTATGATTCGGACTAGTATTGCAAAGTAGTTGAACGGACTTTGGGAAGAGCGACAGTAATTTCCGCATCTCCAAGAAATTATCAAGGAGTTAAGGAATCAATTTGAAGGGGAAGTGGTTCCCGAGATTCAGTAATTATATTTTGAAATAACATTAAACTGGAATTTTTAATGTGATTAACATTCAATTAATTTTTACCTTATTTGATGTTAATTCAAAATGAATGTTAATCACATTAACAAATGTGTGAAAGGGGGGAAAATGATTCCTAATTATTGTGACTAAAATTAAATACAGTAACTGGGGGAAGAGAAGAAGAATTGGGAGTGAAAAAGATAGTCTAATCGGACGGACCAAAGGAAATTTTAAAAAGAAAGAAGAAAAAAACAACAACAAAAAATCAAAAAACGAGCAAACTAAAAGAGAACTCTTTTGAATTGGTAGGAGATTGTAATTTGCAGTACCTAACGTGCCGCTCCGACACAAGAAAATAGGACTGAGGTTCAGATAACACAGGTGATGATCCTAACCTCAGTCAATACTGTTAGTAGATACGTCATCGATATGCCAGATACATTCACAACAGAAAGAGTGCTTTACAGTGACGGGAAGTCAGAGGCCAGCGGAATTAAATTGAAAACTAACCAACTTTTCGGGTCTTCCAGTCGGTATGGAGGTAACAAGAGATTCAGTGCAATCTCAAAAATCAGTTCGAACATTTCTTCACTATTCACAAAGTACAGCTATCATCAAACATTTAAAAGTACGTGTCTATAAATAGAGTATCTGAAACGGGGGCTTTGGAAACTCCATCCGCGTGTACAGGTTGTGTGAGAGGTTGAGAGAAAATGGAGAAGAACAGTGAGAAGGATTTTGATGCTCTGCATTTAGATTGTGATTATGAAGACGTGGGTACGGTTGAGCATTTGAATGGGGTCATTTAAATTCTAGATTTAAAGAAAATTAGCTTCCTTTCGGACGAATTATACATTGCTCCAGAACGTCTTTTAGTGCACCAGGCAAGGAAGATAGTAGCTTTGTCTGGTTCATAGACTTGGTGAGACCATTGGAGATGTTGTCACCAGAGCGGATGGATCCAATACATAATATGTCATGAAGAACAAAGCCTTCGCGGGGCAGCGATATACGGTATCAGATGTCTTCCTGAAGTCTTAGAGCCTTTTGATATAACACCAAATAGCGAATTATTGTCCGTGAAGAGGGAAACAGGGATGCGGGATGTATGTTTAAGCGTCCGTAATTCTGAAGAGAGCAAATAAGCGACGTTGAACATGTCTCTGAAAGGAATGAAATCTCCACCAAGAACGGATCGAACAACGCGACGATCTTTGTGCGACTTGAAGTGGATCGGGGTGGCATTGTTGGAATTGCCTGTAAGAAAGATGATGTATCCTAGCTGAGTTGATAGATCGATTTTGTTGGTGAAGGAAGCGTCTGAGAAATCAATAACACTGAATGACACTCTGTAGAGTGGAGGGAAGTGAAATGATGCAGGTTTCTTGCGGTCGTCATCAAAAATGAAGTTGAGGGTTCTTCAGTATCTTGTGACCGATGTCCAACAACTGTTGCTCTTTAAATTGGGAAATATGAGAGTCCCCCCATAGATCGTCTGGGAGAGAGTGCTAGAGCCAGACGAGCTTCATTCTATGTCGAACGGAAGTCTGAGAAGATTTATTCGAGTGGCAGCGTCTTGATTTTGACAAGGTATTGTGGTTGATTCAGCAGAAGGTACTTTGAAATGGAGGGGTGTGCTGTAAGCTGAAATCCTGTGAAGGTTGGCGGAACTTAGTTTATGCCATTTCGAAACGCTGGTGTGTCTGGGACAAGATGTGTCGGAAATAGGGAGTTCAGGCGCGTACCATGTCATACATATAGGATCCTGTCAGTCCCACGAGTTTTCATCTATAATGAGGTAGTAGGGGATGAGCCAGTACGAAGGATGGGCAATTTGAGATCTATGCGGTGGTGTTCATCAAGCGTTGTATGTAACTGTCTATTTCTATGCGACCCAAATCTGCTTTGGATGTTTTTGTGTTTAGATACTCCGAAACGGAACGACACATGGACACTTTTTAGGATTTTTAGAAGAACGTTTAGGTTTGTTTAGGCATGGGTGGAAATTTTGGCATTCATCCTAAACATATCATTTTTCAATGAATACGGATATATTTGGATTTTAGCATGCACCACAGTTTTGACAAGTGAAGTCAAAGAAATTTCCATACTCGGTCAATCATATTTTCTTTGAAACTCCCGTTATGTGTAAAAGATTATCTAAAACATTTACTGGCATACTATCCCTGTGTAGATATTGAATGTCAAGTACGTTTTGAAGAAAATGAAAACCTATCAGATAATTATCTAATACTCATGAATTGTATCCTATGAAACATTTTAAACATTGGAAGATATTTTACACATCTTTTGATATATTCATGTGTTTTATGCACATATTCAAAAATACGATGGGTATCAGTATAGTCTTTTTAGATTATTAAATGAAGCGGTTTATAACGTTCCTAGGAAAAGCTCGAACCATATTTCAAATAAATCGAAAAGGATTTATAAGTCAAGCTAAACGGCTCTATATTATTTTATGGAAATGTTATTCTACTGTAGCTACTACCTAATTTCTTTGGAGTGGACAGTAAATAAATTGGTGTGGGTTCGGCAGAGTTTGGGAATGTAATGATTATATTTTGGATATTCCATAAACGAAATTAAACGAGAATGTAAATTTCATGATGCCTTGGCACTGATTCACGACAAAATGAAATAATTTTCGATTAGGTCTTTAATTATTTTTTAAAACTTCGTCGTTACAGTTCAAAAGAATATGGCACTATACTCAAAACGAATTAGAAATTGATGCAATTGTTTCTGGATAGTCCAAATAACTTTAGAATAAATGCGGAAGAAAACTACTGTATGTTAAATGTAGTTTTTACTAACAGCAAAACATTGCAGATTAAAATCTTGTCTTTATCGACGGGACAGTGAATCTAAATCGTCAATTCTGATTTGAAAACCCCAAACACATGATGTGTATGGCTATTATAGACCGTTCCATTATTATTATGTCCGTTATGATAGTTTAGGCTTAATAACGTTTACCATTTGTATTATAGTGTACTGCAAACTTTCTGAGGATATTGTGATTTATAATTCTAGTCCAAATCTAATTTTTCACCGCCGTCACTTCATCAGAAACAATTCACTTTGAGTGATACCTATCTGCATCTACAACAACAACAAATCACTAATTTGAAATGCCTGACCGTAAAAATGGTGTTAGAATATCTGCTAGGAAATATTCTAGTCAGAACCCTCTTTTATCAACCAATATCAAGTAATAAATACAATCAAGTGCACGGACGCCCCCACGTAAATCTAGTCGTCTTGAACTGCAGTCAAAAAATGTCTGCAGAAAAGAGCAAATAATACCCCATCTATAGTCGAAAAAGATGGTGATGAAGATGGAAACGAAGGACATACCTCAAAAAAGAAAAAGAGCAGAATTGAAAGGAAGGCTGGGATAGATTCTATTACGGGAAAAGTGTTTTCTGGAAGAAATAAGAACTGCGAATCGGCAAAAGAATACGACGACTCGGATGAAGGGATAGTTGACAAAAGCAATTACTCACATCAAAATTGAGACATGGTAGCAGTGAAAAGAAAAGAATACAATGAGTTTAAAGTCATTTAGAAAACTCTAATAAAGTCACTCAACAACTTGATGCTATCATAAGATTGTGGGAGGAGAAGTGTAACACTCTGAAAAAGGATAATGAAAATTTGAAAATAAGTGTAGAATATGCTGAAAACGAAACCAACTGGTGTTCAACTGTTACGCGTAGTTCTTTCAGCACTTCCAAGGAAAATATTCTGCGTCGGAATAGTAAGCATTCTGGCAGCCATTTGTTGCAGGAGTTGAGCAATAATTTTGTACCACTCAGTATTACAAAGTATATCCAAGGACTTTATGACAATCTGTCCAATCTTTTCCATGAATAAATTTCCGGGATGTGTTCATCGTTGTGTCATGAGATGTGTGGATTAGAGTATAATCCGAAAGTAGGAAAGGATATTGACGAGAAGACTCTAGATTGAAGAGGAAAATGTATTGATTCCACCAAAAAGAAGCCAGTATATGGGAAGAATGGGAATAGCGGTCATGCAGGAGGTGTACCTTTGTTGCATTATGAAAACGAAGATGGCAGTGGAATCAGAATTGAGTATGATTTTCCACCTTCATGTCCAATGGAAGAGACCATGAAAGGGACATATTATTCGTAAAAATGGAGACAGTCTCTAACTTTTTGGACCAGAGCGTCATTACGATCCTTCGTCTTGGAGTGGAGAAACAACAGTCCAACGAATAAGAAAAAATTATAAGATTTAGCTTAAAGTAGAAGGTTTCTTGTCAGTAGATTTGAGACCATATGTGGACAGACTGTCAGTTCGAGAAATACAACTGTCGATGATATGTCCTTCGATATTTTGGGATACTACAGCGTAACTATCACGAGAAAAAGTTGATCCAACGGATAGCGTGAGTGAAGTTAAGAAAAAAAAGAAGGAAGCTTATGGTAAATTGTATGGACATAAACAAAATAGAGTTCGCGATATAGGCAAGTGGAGAGAGCCATCTTATATATATATTTGCCAATATTCAATGATGACAGATCGTGATAATTCCAATGATAGTGAGGAACATAATCCAAATGAAAAATGCAAGTCGACATTCTTTTCGGCAATCATGCCGCGAAGAATGATTTTTGAATATTTAGGCGATATGAACATACAGAAGAAGACGAGGCAAGAATAACTACACTATATATATTGGATGCCATAATGTCTTTAATAGTTGACCCGTTTGCAGATGTTAGTATGGAAGTGATGGATGATGAAGAACCTGAAGCCGAATTATCGGTATCCTCATCTGCAGAAACAGCTGTTTCTGTGTCAAATAATAATGGTAATGAAAGGCATGAAACAAGTACAAGACATAATGTTATTAATAACAAGAAAACTGTAGGAAGGGGTGGTGGAAGACTACTGGAAGCTATTACAATGTACAAATAGAACTTACCAATTGCTGCATCCCAACTTTTAAATAAATGTCTTGTTGCATTCAAGGAAGAAACCTTGAAGAAAATGAGTAGAAAATGGCTTGGAAGTCAATAGCATCGAATTTGAGTTCCGGTAAAGATCGAAATGAAGTTCAAAGGAGTAATAATGAAAGAAGACGACCCACGTTAGAATTCAAGTTCCCTGATAATGAGCAGTATTATATTGTGTTGACTGACAATGCTTTTAGGCGATGAATTGGTAACTGGAATGGAATCGTAGTAAACTCTTATGTTATGAATGCACCAGAAAGTGATGCTAAGTTTTAACCATGTGATGAGGAGGTTCTTTTTGATGCGATTCATGAAATTGATTATAAAGAAAATGAACAGTTGAAAGTAAAGGGATATGATCTTCGGGAACATGAGGGAAATCTTCGTAAGGAGAAGAAGCTATTATTTGGAGATAGCAATGAAAAGTTTGATTATGAAGAGGAAGACGAAGAATATAAGCCTGATGAGGAACATGAGGAAGATGAAGTTGGAGAAAACGATTTTGTTGATGATGTCAACAAAGAATTCGACGAAGAAATTGAAGCGGACCTTGCTGATGCAGTAGAATAGCCTGAAAAGGTAGTAAATTTATATGAAAGGCATGATAGGGTCAAGGATTAGAAACAATTGTCAGTGGTACAATGTTTTGTTGAGTGAAAAATCAGATTTGTTCATTGAAAAGGTCTGAAACATGTTTTCGCAAAAGTTTTACCGTATTCTAGATTTCCTACTTGCCCACGACGGCGGATTATTATACAAAAATTAATTAAAAGTTTTTAAAAAACGCGTGTAACTCCGATATTCGGAATTCAATTATATTACTGTGCCTGTTTATCAAAAACACGTGTAATTCTGTTAATTAGATATACTAATTTGTGACTGTACGTGTTTATGTTGAGCCTGTAGCGGCTACACTCATTTGCTCCTCGCCTCTTTCTCTCGTCGTGGTTCAATTACTTCTCGTATACCCTATTTTATCTTCAATTCGAAATTTTTCACTAAATATCCTTTTTAGTAACCCCCTCCCTTCAGACAAACCTATATTGTTCGAGTCAAGGGACGTGAAGGGTTGTGAAACTTATTGGTATGTGTGTGTGTCACACTTCAATCCTGGATTGATGATCGAAAGAAATGAGCGGCTGCATTATATGCTAGCAGGCTAACGTCCTGTGTCGCATCGGGGATTTTCCAAATTTCGCACCTTGAGAAAATTGGTGACGTCTTTGCCGGAGCCGATCTTGAGGAAGAATCAATAATTGTCGTTTAACTTTTTTGGTTTTGTTATTCGTTGAATTTTATCTGTGTTAATTGTTTGGGCACTCGGCCTTGGCCATCGAGTATGATAATAGCATCTTTCAGGTGAGATGAAAGTGTACTGTATTTCACAAGTGTATTATCTCCTTTTAATGAAGTGTAAGTCCTCTATACTTACACGTGTATTGTTCCTGTCTAACTTATGCTTATGTAATTTGACTTTGTTTCCTTACATGGAATGTTTTTCGCTAATGTTGGCGTGTAATAGTAATATTCCTGTCAGATATTGTCCATTGAAACGTAGTCTTTTCTATCCTATGTTGTGATGCTTCCTTTCGTATCTCGTTTTCCACAGATTTATCCAGCTTGTTACTCTATACCTGTCCCTTTCTTGCAATAACAGTACCGTCATGAAAATGTAATCCAATATCAACACTCTAACGCTTTTCGTTTGTCTGTCTATGATGTGGTAGCCCATCCAAATGCCTTTGTGTTAAACATATTTGTCTGCATTAATAACCATAGTGGGCTGGAATCGGCGAGATTTGGTATTGTGAGGGTATCTTTCGAGTTCAGTGTACCCGGGATCCAATAAAACCGCACCAGTTTGCCAAGTGCCTAACTTTTCTTTAAGGCGAATTCAAATTTTTGGAGACATTCTTCTGCACTCTTGCTGTCCTAAACTACGGAATCGAAGAGGGTATTTGAATCGATATATGCTTCTATTTCCATGGCCTTCCTACGATCTCAGAAGTTAGGTCCGGTATGGTATATGCGTGATCAAACGCTAATACGAGTGCATGCAACTCCGCGGTGAGAACCGATCTGGTAACTCGCTTAAATCTATTGCTGGAATAGTGCACGATATTTTAGGTTCCATATTTATTCATTAATAATATAACATAGCCTAATTGGCTTTTGTATTCTATTGCATTGCTGAATTATGCGTCCGATATAACAACCATATTTACAGAGTTTAAGTGGAGTGAATGGAAATTTAGTCCAATATCGCAGGTTTCGTGGAGGTGCGTGGTGGATTTTAAAAGTTGTTTCATCTCTTTCGAGGTAGTTGGTTCCTTCCCTGGAGCCAATAATTGTACCGCTGCGCAGTTATCAGGACCGGAAGATACTCCTATATATTGGGTAAAGCACGAGCGCTAGTGCACTAATGCTGGCTCGTTGCATGTTTGATCTTGTTGATATTACTCCCTTGTCATCATTATGATACCATTTTCCTTTTGGTAGATGGTGAGACCGTTGAAGTTCTGCGTTTTATCTTTCAAGAAGCTACGTGGTTCACTTTTGAATATCATTGATGCGGCTTCCTCTGAGTTTAAGAATGTGTCTATACCAATTTGCAAAGTGTCGTTCACTTGTAAAGCTACCAAACCCTGTAGTTCACCATGTTATTTTTTACGTATACGAAGGGATCTTTCCTGGTCCGTATCATTCCCAATTCCCCTATGTGGTGTTGAAGGTAGGTCAAATATCAATAAGGGTCAAATTAGGGGATGCCATACAGGGGTTTCATGAAATGGAGGACCATATCCCGGGGAAGATCGAGCTCCTCCGTTACCTCGATGAATACTTGGCATTCCATTTCCGCCTTAATTTGGACGTATGTTTGGGTTATATCTCGATTATAAAGTTGAAGTTGGGGTAGTGATGCGGGAAATGCTAATAGTAATCTATGCGATAATATATTCATCGTCGGGGCCTTTGTAGAAAAAGATGTAGAGCCGTCGTCAAAATTATTTTGGGCCACCAAGCGGCTTTTATTAATTAAACCATTTTGTGCTCGCTTGAGTTCATCAATGAACAGTGATGCAAATATCCTCATTCTCCGTGGTACGTCTTTCGAGATGTCACCTTGAATGTTCCATTTGATAGTAATCCACGTAGTTCTTCCTGTCTGGATTATGAAAACTACTTGTCCTTTTCGTTTTCCGTTGTGTAGGCAGCATTCAGTTTTTTCTTTGCTTGATCCAAGCCCAGTCGTGATTTTACACATGGGTTTACGCATGTAGTACGGAATATGCGTCTGTGCCGTTGTGTTTGGACGATTACCGTTTTTAGATCCACTGAAAGAAAGTTGTGGGTTCCCTTCCATTTCTTTGTGCTTGTTCGCCATACTTATACTGGGTATACTATCGTTAATTGTCGTAACTATGCTGACTTTTCGACTGCGAGAGACCCCACACTGTCGTTCAATACGAAAGCTATTATGTGTCGCGACTGCTCCTTTTCGACTTCATTCACGGCATTGGCTATGGAATAAGAGCGTTGATTTTTCGTTTATGCGGGGGATAATCGAGTGGATCGCAGAAGTAATCCATATACCAAGAGCACGGGGCAGAGACCTTCGGGGCCTATCACTCTGTTGACTGAAAATGTCGTCATTAATAGACGTTTTTCATTGATTATGGAATTGATTAAGTTGCTCTGAATTGCATAATATGCTCGGCGGAGTGGATAATGGTAGCATTTGACTGGAAATATACTTCTAGGGAAGTTAATGGGTGCTTCTATGATCTGTACTCCGTCCTCTCGTGCGGATTGAAGAAATTAGTATAGTTGGATCCTTGGTCGATATGCAAGTAATCTGGTTGTCTGCAGTATAGTAGTTTCCACATTCGTCGTATAGCACGCATTATGTCTATCGCCGTTTCGTCTTCACAAACTTTGCTGCAGTGAAATGTGTTGCAGTATCCACCATGTGAACAACCGCACTACCGTCAATATACATTGTATCAACTTCAACAGTGTAGTTTAATCTCAGATATTCAGTCCAATAATTAGTTTGAATCGACGGGGGCCGCGCTGCGTTGTGCACAAGTCTCACAACTTTCCGACTTTTTCATAATGTTAGCTGTTGTTTTTCGACCTATTTCATTCCCGCTTGATTTACGGAGAAGATTACGCGTCGCTTTAATCGTTGGGTGGCCGAATGTCGTGTGTAGTATGGTAGTTCGTGAAAAGAGTGGAAGAAGTAAGGCTGTTCGTTGGTTTACAGGGGTATATTTGAAAACAGTTGATCATTTACATCTTCTGCTGCCCTCATTGTGTGATAATATGCACTTATGGATTTTCTGGATGCTTAAGCTGAGCTTATTGCCTAGCATGTCTTTTAGACTGAGTAGCAATGATACGTTTTCACGGACAATGACGAAATTTAAGTCGAATATTATACTTAAATAGTGGAATGGCATTTGTACACGTGCCGATCCCATTGATTTAGAGAGTCCGCCAGGCTCTTCACTTTTCTGCCAATCACCGGCTTCATCAGGTTCTTTAGGTTAAAGGTTTGACAATATTCGTGATATTGATGGGCAGTCATAATCGAAAGTCTATTCGAACGCGCATATATTCTTATCTAACAGAATTTCAGTTGCATGTCGTTGGATTGTGTACTATCTGTTACATGGGCCATGGTATTTGCCTCGTCATCATTTTTCTAACCATATGGAGTGGAAATTTCATGATTGCTGTACCTTATTTCCTTTCATTCCAGCTACAGTTTGTCTAACACAGGCTGTACATGATGCAGATAGGACGTAAATATTCCTTAAAAATAAGACTTTATACATAGATGCGTCTACAAAATTCAACTACTCGCCATGTTACCGCCCACTTAGCTTCCCGTACCTTGTTTATGTAAATGGTCACCGAACAGGTGCATAATCAGAATGTGGTTTCTAGCATGGTGGAAAAAACTTTACACCCATGTGTTTGCATCATCTGTAACATCATGGTAATAATTTGAGCACAAGTAGTCTAGTTTTAAAGCTGCCCCTTTTTCATTACAAATCATAGTATAACATTTTGCAGATAGGCTACTATTTTCGAAACTGAAGGCTCTCAACAAAACATGCAGCGAAATTTGAAATTTAAGAAACAGTAAGTAGGAAATTTACTATACCAGTGATAATTTCGCAAAGTACTTGAACGTAATTGACTTTATAAAATATGTTACTTATTTAACATCAGGATACACTAAGAAATAAAAAGAAGACAGGGAGAAGATAAAAATGAGTTGAACATTTGTTCAATTTCAAAACCACCACTTTCATACATTTCAGTCAACCATTAACTTCCTTTTCCGAAAACTTCTCACAATTCAGCCGTAATCTCTTTACAATATTTAACCGACGGTACTTTCTTTGAGAATATTATCGCATCAAAGTCAGCGTCGCAGTTGATGTTAATAACTTCTTCCACCTCCTTCCTTCAATCTAAACATTATACGATACTTGTAGATACAGCCATCGACTTGTTTAGCATACCAGATTTGCTCTTGTCCATTTCATGTCCCATTTCCCTTAATGACGATACGGATTTAGCTATAGTTCCACTACCACCAGCTGGCTTTACGTATCCATACTGTTGTCCATCGGAACCGTTCATGATAATTCGAGATGTTTTTGTTGAATTTCCTGTTGAATTATCCGGTTTAAAGCTACAGCTGTGTTCTATGACGGCAAGAGTTGGGTTAAAGGTGCATATTTTTTGCTATATTAAAAATTATCACACCACACAATAATTACATAATCGAATGAAATATATTTCGTACATTGCTTATATATTTCAGAGACAGTATCATACATCATGATGTATCCATCTTTTGCAAGTCATTCATCTGTATCCCCATACCAATTTTTATGGCCACATACTTGTGGTGTCTTCTGAGAGATTTCTAGGACACCACGCCATTTCGTTGGGAGCATACACGTGACAAAACCTTTACGTTCACATTTAATTTTTTGGATCCTCTAATGTTTTTAATTGCTTCATTTTTGGATTGTGAGTTTTCATTATTATTTTCTGTCGTATGTTTACTTAATTTTTATCAAAAAAAAATATTGGAAGTTTTAATGGCAATAATTCTTTTTCAATTTGTCAACATTTTCCAGATCGGCGGTTATCATAATTCAGTGTGAGAAATGACAGTTGTGTGCCTTTTTCAGTTATTAAAATTTCAACTAATCAGCCATTTATGTGCCGTTTTTATACAATTTCATTACCTATTCTCCCCCATCAACGCACATTCCCATCAACTAGTCACAACTATAACCGATCAACTTGCAACGATGATCCCAACACGATGACATGTCATCGTGTTGGGATCATCGTTGCAACTGCAGTTCACTTCTTCTGGAAGTTCAACTGCGACTCGTACATGTCCGTTACTATCGCGATGAACTTATTGCATAAATCAACATTTGAGCATAGGTAAGTACTAATTAAGCATTAATTCATTCAAACATTTTGTGTAACTCCATTCAAAATTGCTAACCTTTCTTTACCTTCACCTCTTCTTCTGATTTTCGTTCACAGGTTACATCTCTTCTTCAACTACCCTGGTTCAGGTAAATGAGTATGTTTGCATTCTTCTTACATTTATGGTTTCATACTTTAATTCGCATATCATGATCTTTTCATATTCAAGTTACTAACTTTTGTAATATTCTTTATATTTATTAATGTCATTTTTATATTTTTGCAGATCCATATGGTGACTCCCTTCAGAGAGAACGGATGGATATGAGCCTGATTAATTTTGATGTATATATATAATATAAAATGATAATATAATATATACTTATTGAATTCGTTTTTTGGTCGTCACGAATGGAGGGTTCTAATTCTTCTTACTGTATAGTTTCTACTTTCGTTCACTTTCCTTATTCCATACAATTTGTCATAGATCCATCTCTACAACGTTTTTTATTATTACATTTCTTTGTTCTTTTGCTTTTCTCATACTTTTAACAAATTGTCGGATTTAGTATCGCATGATATCACAAATAATATTAATATTATTATCGTGTATACCATAATTGGTATACATGTATTGCAATTTATTTTTCTATTATTCTATATATCATATTCCATCATATCATTCCTATATATATCAGATATATACATCAAAAAATGCAATAACCATCCAATTTCTCATTCATGAAATGAATGAGAAATGGATAAACCATTGACGATTGCAAACGTCATATGAATGCATTAATGTAGTGTACATACATTCAAATATTCAACACATGAATGTAATAGTCAATGTGACTTACATTACAAACTACATTTTTCGCAGTATTATATTTAGTATTAATTAAACGTTTCAAACAAAATGTGTAGTTACGAGACTAGATTACATAGACAAAAATCTTCTTTGTATGAAAGAAAATTTTAATGATACATTTTGTAATTTTTCAAACAATGAATGTTGGCACGGACTATTTCTTTCATTTATTCTCCGCTTTCTGTGAGAAAATTTCTATGCCTCATACATCAAAACATACAGTATCCGTATGCCATAGTTAATTACCCATACAATTTATCTTCAAATTGTGTAGATTTGCCTTCAGTTACCATCCGTAACTATGAAAACACTGTAGTTTTCTGTATGTAACCTACATGGACCCTAAAATTGGCATGGCCCAGTAGATGTCACATCCACCCCCAAACAACGCCTATTGAATGTAGGCATTCAGTTCCGGAAACACATAAGTAACGTTGATATGCTACTATATTTGTATAACTGATGTGTAGCTGATACACCAGGATCCTGTCTTACTTGATGCTTATCTTGTTTTCGTTTTGCTTCTGAGTATTGACTATCAACTCGTTTTGGTTATGTGCTTATCTGCAAAACACTAATTTGAAAACTGGTAAATTGCGGGTGCTTCGGATACCCTTCTTTTCTTTATTTTGTTTATTGCTCTGGTATTTATCTAAAAATTGTATAATAATGCACAATGATCCCTTTTCCAAATAATGTAAAGTGAACATTCAATAATTATTTCCAACTTACGTAATAATCATTGAAACTAACTTTTGTCTTTCAGTTTCCATTTATTGATTATCATTTTAGCCATTTTCATACCTCTAAGCAGTCAAACGAGCGGTCTACCTGAGAACAACAATAGTAGAATATTAATACATAGATAGGACCGGTGTCCACTACTTGAAGTTTTGAAGGAATGTTTCGGGGAAGGCATATCACTTCGACACAATGAACTTACGAAATTGTTTCGTACTTTCCATTAGTAGAGAAGTTATCAATCGGAATAGGTGCTTCCTATCATTCTGATTGATAGTTACACTGGTTGATGTTAATCCGCCAATAACACAATTGGAAGGTGAGTATCTACGCGTTTTGATTGGCGTGATAATCAAATCACAATTCGGCTCCCGATTATTTTACTTAAACACGCTTGAACAATATATAGTGCCGATGAACATCAAGTCGAATTTTTCAGATCCATTGTTGGGTCCACACCAACCTTGAGCTGTGCTCGTTCGATTTAGATTTCTTTTGTCTTGCCATTGTAATCAATCCAACTGTCGTTTCTGGTTCCATACGCTAACAAACACGAAAAGGGTATGCATTAGATGAGTCTGTGTTAAATGGAGTGTGAAAGATTCAAACTAATGATGAATATACAGTGTATTAATTATACACGACAAGTTTTCATTGAAAGTACACTATGAATCAATACACGAACGTCTTAATTGGATGTGTGACATATTTTGAACAATTCATCAACATGTCCTGTATATGAAACGCCGTTTATTCATCTCAAGTTTGATCAACGAAACTGACTCGGGCAAAAACCACAAATATAATTTAGGCACAATTCATTCTATCAATGGAATTGAAGGCCAAGGGAATTTATTTAGTCAAAAGGACATTTGATAATAGATTGTAATTATACTTTCCCCTTCGTGACAGGAAATTAGGACTATCAATAGTCATAGTGAGTTCGACCGATCGGTCACGTACCAACCTTGCTCGCACAAAGTTGGTACAAGTATAATAAATATTGGCCTATCCTCTTTTCCCCTAATGAAAGTTGGCGCCATTATAATATTTTTACAATATACAGGGTGTCCGAAAAGTCTTTGAGCGATTTGAAAAATTAATCCAGAAGAGTTCTCTTTACCTTTAGGGGGTTTCAATACGTATTATAATAGATGTACTCAAGAAGTTTTATTCATAAGTTGTCTTGTTCAATGTGTC
>JAULBU010040596.1:0-14535 GCA_032358235.1 Odonthalia washingtoniensis | reverse complement strand
ACACCACAGGATATTCACGGAAAGGAGCCAACGGACTGTCGGTCAAATCTCCCTCACCGGCTCCACGGCGCCGGGCCTGATTTCCGGACACAACTTCCTCTTGTAGGCTCGCGTTTTGTGCCTGTGGTCGCTCGACGAACACCAGCAAATCGTCGATGCGGCGTTCCGCACGATTCTCCACACTCAGGTCATCCACCATCACGCCGGTCCCTCGCCCTTCTTGTCGACTAGTGGCCAGATTTCCACCGCGGTTAATGACCGCGGTGAGGCGCTCCAACAACTCCTTCGTTGAGAGCAACGGTTTGCTGTTGAAACACCTCAATAATGGAACAAGCCCACGGTAGGTGGCGAGAACATCCGGCAGTTTCACCCCGAGCTTCATCCACTCCAGGCACGGCATGACAATGGGACGCTCCTCCCCACCCGGCGTAACTGGAGGGATGCCGGTAACACCCATGGGCTCATCCCGAGCAACCCTCGGCACGCGGACGCCAGCCACGTTCACCCCACGCTCCCTTGAACCAATGGCTTCTTCGGCTTCCCCTACCCCACCGTGGGCACGCACATCCCCGCCCGCATCCGCGCACGCCTGGGCATGAGGGTCGTCACTTGACCCCGCTCCAGCGGTTTCTTCTCCCCGTAGTATCTGTGGGCTCGCTCCGCAAACAAAAGAAAAACAAAACGAAGAAGAAAAAACAAACTCGAAACGGGGGTGATAATCGAGATGCACACGCAGCGATACCGACGATTCCCTCGACGGCGGTTGACCTCGGCGAGAGTCTTTCTCGTTAAAACCGCACGTTAGGGGTGGGGTCTTGTGTAGTAGCTCGCCCAGTGGTGGGTGTTGATGCGTACCCACACTAATTCTGGGGGATAACTTTCCGTTTATACTGCTTTATACTGTCTTCCTTCTACGCTTTCCTCCTTCTCCTTTTTTTGGCAGCTTACACGTGTTCACCCGCACTCCGTCTGGCCACGTGTAAAGTCCAGTTTTTAGATAATAAATACCGTCCTCGTTGACGCCAACCGGCGCCAACTGGGACGAGCATCTTTGCCCTGGCGATCAACTAGACCCCCAGCATCATCAACGACAACTCCCTTCGACCACCCCGAGTAAAATCCTCATCAGTCACGCTACGGGCTGGTATCCGGACTACTCGCCAGTTCTCCCCCACGTGCGCGCCTCCCTCCGAGCTGCGCCACTGGACGTGTGAAGCACACGGTCGTCCAGATCCCCGCCCTCGCCTCCACGGCGACGTCTACAGTCCGCCGCCGTGTTGGGTTTGTTTCTCAGCTCTGCTACTCCCTTTCACCCTTGTACCCCCTGCACCCGAGCTACTCGGTGGGGGGTACTGCACCATACATTTGAAAAATGGCATGTAGTCGGTGTACATCTCACAGATCTGGAAAAGACAAACCACGAGATCTGATTAAAGTTAATGCTTCTGACGTAGAGAAAATTTTGTATGAATGCGAGGAATCTGTTATACCAAGAACTGCTCGTCTAGATTTCCAATCATGGTTTCTTTTGAGAATGTGCGTCCCTACATCAACCGTCGCACGGCATTTTGTTTCTGAAAACAGTTCAAGTTCATTAGAATCACTAGAAAGACAGGATAATCAAAATCAGGTAAATTTTATTCTCCAAGAAATTTCAGTTCAGACAACAAGTGTTCCTACGAATAGAGAGCGTTTGTGAATTTTATCTGCATTACAAAGACTCCTTGTAATAGACTTGAAGGATTTTCTTTTAGAAAGAGAGCTGCCACAGTATGGAACTAAATCTGTAATGGTTGATAGGTTGGTAAAGGAGAGTGAAGAGGGGACATCTGCACTTAGCAACATCGTCCGTATCTTTTCTCGAGTATTTTCCAAGTGGATACTACAATCGAAGGGAGTGTTGCGAGAAAAGCAATAGGTTCCATCCATTCCGGTTCATTCGCGTGTCCAATATCATAGTATGATATTGGACATGCGAATGAACCGGTTATGTTAACAGAATTGGCATATTTCCTTCAACAACATAAAAAAGAAGTTATTGTATCGCCTGCCATTTGTGAGGTGTGACTGGTTGTACAATGTAGGATGAAGTGTCTTGGTACGTCTCCAGATGCAGTATGTCTTCTCATTGACGGAAAAGAATTCATAGATGTTTCAATTAATAATTCCAGTCCTAATCATCAACTCAATGAATCTGTCATCAGAAATAAACCAAACCAGAGCATTATTAACAATCAAACAGACTCTACCTCCACTGTTGACAATCCAATAAATGAACCAGTAATAGAGAATCAAACAAATATGGGAATAAGGAATATCAACCATATAAATTTCAACCATATAAATCAAAATGTCTGTAACTTGGAACAGTTGATGAAATCTGCAAATTATTATTATGTTGATCCTCTCAATGATATATCACATTATTCTGCACAGAGTTTCATTGCATTTGATGACTAAATTCAGATCCGTCATAGACTTTGTCCAGTGGAGCTCAAAACTAAGGCAACTTGTAAAACTATAGACACATTGTTACAAAAATGGGAAACTTTTCGTGATTCCAAACTATTCTTCCGACTAAAACAGGATGATGAAAAAGTCATAAAGGTTTGGTATACCACTTTATCACGTTTTTCAATTCCTTCATCATGCTGTTTCTCTTTCCGTAAACAAGTGTTTGTACGCTTTTGGGTCTGTCCGTAGCATTATTTACGTTGTCTAGTTCAATTTCATAACTTGGGAGTTGTATTTAAATGATTCCCGTTTGCAACAAACATTCTATCCAAAGATATGAAATGGATGTATGTAAATGGACCTGTTGAACCCAGTATAACATCATCATTACGTGAATTTGGATCCAGTGGTCGGTCACACAACTCATTACAAATGTGAAACCTGTGACGTTAGTTTATGCATGGCAACAATGTTTTCTTTCTTTCTACTTATCATTCTGTTGATCATTTGATATATACACCTAGAGATGCCTGTATTTTTAATTTGAGGCAGCCCACATTATTTCAATCTTCTAAACAATATGAAACATCTGATCGCTCTGAAGGTGATAATTCCAATTTTAATACATCTACATGAAACACATCCACCTGACCATAATTTTTATTATTCACGTATACTTAAAATCATTTTTTCATATACCATGATGTTATATGCAGGTAAGTTAATTGTTGTTGTTGTTATTGGTATCCGATAATAGTCGAATACTGGTGGTGGTACCACAAAAATTTGATTTTATTTAGTTGATGCTGATCGAGTTTCAATTCCTGTCATTGCTGAATAAACCTTAGCCAAGTTTTTAACATGGTTGATGTTGATTTATTTCAACGAATAACCATTGATAATGATGTCGATCCCCTTTTTTCATCGATTCCATTGATAGTAACATACTCACCTCTAAATTTCTGGACACTTCCAGACATAATTTCAAGTGCCAAAAGCTATTCCACCTTCGCATGGGAGGCCGATCAACAACGCTACATAACATAGGAGAAGATGGTACTAGAAAGGTCCTGTACACGAAAGTAACCGCACATACTGTATTTCTCTCTGTCGTTCGGAAGATCACACCTCCTCACAACTGAAAAACGTCGCCAAGCTTTTTTCACCATAGAAGTTGTTTTTTGAAAAAACCTTTTTTTGTTTGTTTTTCGCCGTAAACGTTTTTATTTATCGGGTCACCCTCTTTATGTAACAATTTATGTTGATGTATGCTCATATGCTCATATATCACAATAAACTTTTAAATTTGGATTCCCTTTAAATTTTGACAGTCCTTGATTACAATTTTGGTTTTACTTCACATTTCTTTCATAACTTCATTACCTACTGTGATTATTTTTTTCATGACCCTGATGGGGTAAATGAACTTTTCATACGCCTGGTACATTACTTTCCATAGTTCCACCAGCCCTCTTCTTCCCACCTGTCAATCATGATATACATACCACTATACATCGCACTTTTCAGCCTTGCTCTTATGTTCTTTTTTTTAAAAAAAAACAAAGAGAAAAAAAACAAAAAAAATGGAATAAATTTTTCGGGAAAGTTTTCATTACACGACAGACCCAACTACTGTACATGCACAAGGTTACTAGATGTGGTAAAAATCGGAAATTACCCTTCCTCGTTGTGCACCACATTATTAGTTGGAGCAACAACTTGCTTCGTCTTCTTCTTCTTCTTCCTCTCATCAATTCTCATCTCCCTACCTCCCAAATGGACAGTTTCACAGGATCAGTAATGGGATCATTCGATGAACCATTGGCTTTAGATGAACATACATATGCAGGTCGTCGAGAAGTATTATTCTTTTTCGTATTAGGTGCATTATGCGTACCTCCATTGTTCTTCTTACCATTGGATCCAGGAGATCATACCGCAGTTGCAACAATAATTCCATTTCGTTTATTATCATATACTCATCATGTAGTGCGAACTTCAATGTCAACATGTTTGTCATTTTTTAAATTCTATACCGATGTTTTTACTACTGTTGGTCTCGTTCGTCGACTTAAAACTGTATCTACATGGCTCCTCAATCGCTACTTTCTTGAATCATCTTGACTTTTTTTAATACGTTTTTGGAGAAAAAAAGTTCATTTCAAGGATTACTATTATTATTATTTTCGAGCATTCTTTATTTATATTACAATTACAATTCAACAATTCAAGTTGGAAAGAATGAGTGTACTGGTTTTTGTAAACTTTTTCCGTATTATTTATCATAGCAGCATTGAAACTAACTAAATTTTCATACCGAAACAATGCTTTCATTCATTTTTCTTATTTAGCAAAAGTCTTTTTCATACGATTGACATAAGCGTTACCCAATCGTTCTTTTAGTAAATTTTCAGCATCTTCGTTAGAGGGTAAAGCACCGAATTGTACATCTTTCCAAGCAGCCTCAGGATTCCATAACCATTCATAACCTCTTGATAATTGAATAACAGCATTTGTTAAATCATCAACATCATCAGGAACAATCAACTTATTTTCATATCCTAAATTCCAAATATCTCTAAAATTATCAACATTATTTAAAGATAGTATAACAGAAACAAATTGGGAAGTAACAGCACCATAATTATGATTATCAAAAGCCTCGCTATTATAAGGAGATGAACAATTTAAAAATACTGCATCTTTACCAGCATTTTCTTCACTATCATTATGACCTTTCATAACACCAGAAGTACTTGCTAAAGGATCTGTCCAAGAAGCAACATGTAAATAAGCAGGACCATTTGGAAAATCTGCTGTTGCACTACCTATAGTTACTATAGTTACGCTTTCTCTTAATCTCTCTTCTACTTTTTCTAATTCCATATCTTCTTCAATCTTTCTTTCTATGAATTTTTTTAGTGCTGCTTCTACCTCAATGGTACCTCTAGAATATGCTATTATAGTAACTGGATGTAAATTTTCAGATGATGTAAATGCATTATCTAATAATCCTTTAATTGATGTTTTTATAGGTGTTTCTATTAAATTTACTTTTGATAATGCTGCTTGTAAACTATCTATTTGACGTTCATTCCATTCTAATTCTGATTCTCCTTGTCTTACAAATTTTAAACTTTCTGGTATTAATGGATTATCAAATATTGCATGTATTAATAATCCAGCTCCTGGATTGATACGAACATCTCCTTGATCAAATGATGTTCCTATATGAAGCTGTGACATTGGTTTATTTGTGACTTTAACATAATGTTTTAATCTTTGTACTGTTGATGTTTCTCCTTCTTTTTCTTCATGTAATGTATTTAAACCTGGTATAAACACTGCGAGTTCCTCATGTTTTCCCTCTTCTTCTTTTGCTTCTTTTGATTCTTCCGCTTCTGCTTCTTCTGCGTAATTATTCTCTAATTCTTCCGTAGTAGTAGTAGCGGCAGCAGCGGCAGCTGTAGTAGTAGTAGTAGTAGTAGTAGCGGCAGCGGTCTCGGTAGTGGTAGCGGTAATGGTACCGTCACGGAAAGTAAGATATTTTAGGACGTATTGTGAAGGTTCGGGGCGACGCATAACCCAATCAAAAGCAACTGATGCACCTTTTGTATCAGGAACTGAAAATCTTCCAGCATGTCCTTCATCATAATTAAAATAAAATGCTGGCAAGCCTTTCACAGATGTTTTAACAGCTGTCGATTTAAGATCAGATGGCATTTCAGGGCCGATTGCATTATATAATTGATATAATGCACCAACTGACCCAGGTACAAATTTCAATAATGGTGATATTGTTGATAAGGAATTTATAGAATCGAATTCACGTACCATTTTTGCTTATTGGATGGATGAAAGGATGGATGGTTAGATGATTGAGTGAATATATTGAAAAGGGTTGAAAAGAGATGGAAGGTTCAGCTTTTATAACGTTGTTTCTGTCGAAGATCCTGGTTTTGTTGTTTATGTTGTGAAGTCAGGCATAATAAATAAGAATCTTTATCTTGGGATTCCCTTTATCTTTTATCATACGTAACATAAACGCCACATCTGATGTCGTGTTCATGTCACACATCCATGCAATTTGCATCATGTTTTTTGTCCAGTTGCCGACAAATCAACAAAGCAACAAACATTTCAACCAATAAATTTCATCTAAATCCCTTTTCAAAAGTTTTGATGACATCAAACATCAAACGATCACTGATTTCCACGTGTACAGATTATTTTTTTGCAAAATCTCATTGTTTGTCTTGCCGCCAAAATTATATCTTCGTTGGACTTTTTTCGCACAATCCGAAATTTTTAAAACAGATTTTCTCCGAATTTATTGACATACAACCTCTACATGCTTCAAACATTCTTGCACTCGTCGTTTACAACGAGGCTTTCATTTTCTTTTCGACGTGCCACAAGTTATCGTCGTCTTTGCCGCCACATTTCCTCAACCACAACAAGAGCAGCAACAACAACATCAATAAACATGTCAACTGACACAAAAGACAATCCAACGATTCGAGATGCAGATGCTCTTTTATTATCACGATTCGGTCATAAATCATTTCGTGCTGGACAACGTCGAGTAATAGAATTATTACTGTCATCAACTTCATTTGATCCATCAGTACCATCGAATGAAAGCGGAAGATCATTAGCAATATTTCCAACAGGATCAGGGAAATCGTTATGTTATCAATTACCTGCATTATTATTTTCAGATGGTATAACAATAGTAGTATCACCATTAATGGCATTAATGAAAGATCAAGTAGATTCATTGAATAAAAAAGATGTTAAAGCTGCATGTTTAGATTCTTCATTAAGTGCTTTTGAAACACGTGAATTATATAGTCGAATTAGTGATAATGATGTAAGTATATTATTTGTATCACCTGAACGATTTAATAATATGAGATTTATAAATTGTATACAAAATATCAGAATTGCGTTATTTGCAGTTGATGAAGCACATTGTATATCTGAATGGGGTCATTCATTTAGACCTGATTATTTAAGATTATCTAGATGGTGTAATAGATTAAATGTACAAAGAAGATTAGCATTAACTGCTACTGCAACCCCTGCAGTAGCTGAAGACATTTGTAAATCATTAAATATACCATTTCCGGAAGGACAAGTAAGATTATTAAATGTACGTCCTAATTTAACTACTCGTGTTTCTATATTCCCACCATCATCAACAAAAGAGAGAAGTAGAATTGATGAGACTTTAGGAATTAGAGTCGATGCATTAGGACAGAGATTGAAAGAAAGAAGCGAAGGTTCAACTATTATTTATGTTACTTTACAAATGACTGCTACTGTTGTATGTAACATGTTGAGAAAAAGAGGATTTATTCAATGTCAACCTTACCATGCAGGTATGAAACAAGAAGGACGTAAACAAATACAAGATGAATTTATGGAAAATAAAAAAAATTCGATTGTTGTTGCTACAATTGCCTTTGGTATGGGCATGGATCATGATTCAATTCGTTATGTTTATCATTTAAATATACCTAAATCACTTGAAGGCTATATCCAAGAAATTGGACGTGCAGGTCGTGATGGATTACCATCAATATGTGAATCATTTATTTGTATTGATGATATACCAATATTAGAGGGTTTTATATATGGTGAAATGCCTTCTAGAAAAGCTGTACATAATGTTGTAAATGATATATTTTCAAGTGTTACAACGAATGGTAGCGGTGAAATGGGGATTGAATATTCTATTTATGATTTATGTTATGAACATGATATTAGAGATTCTTGCCTAGGTCAATTAATAGCACAGTTAGATTTATCAGAAGGATTATTAGAAGAAACAACACCTTTTTTTTCAATTATAGATTGTAATGTCCCAGATCGTAACAAGTTGCCGTCACCCAGCGATACATATGCTGGTAAATTAATAAAGTGTGGTAGTATGGGACGCAGTATTTTACATATAGATGTTAAAAAAGCATCTGAAGAAACGGGGTTTGAATATGGTAAAATATCAAGAATGTGTGATGATCTGGTTCACGAAGGGATATTTACAAAAGCAGCACCTAAAAAATTAATACATCGTGCCATAGTCAAAAGACTTCCTAAAACAGAAGAATTTAAAGAAATTGGTGATAGATTATTTGGGTTATTGATGAAGTCAAGAGATAGACAAATATTAAGATTAAATCAAGTAGTTGATTTTTATTCAACAAACAAATGTCAAACTAAATATTTAGCGAATCATTTAGGTGATGATTTGGGACTAAACGGTCCTTGTGGCCATTGCCAAGTTTGCGTTGACGGTGGTGATGGTAAGGATAGAGATTTTAAAAGTATTGTTGGTAAACGAAATGATAGAACATTAGATGAAAGACGGTGGGCACTTGTTGTATTATCACCTATACCAAAAGATGATCCTTATTTAATTGCTAGATTTGCAGCTGGTATATCATCGCCAATAATCGGAAGAAAATTCAAGAAACATAGTGCTTTCGGTTGTATGGCTGATCACGACTTTAATAGTTTACTGAAAACAGCTGCTAAATACTGTCAAGTTGATCTTGGTGATGATGTTTAAATTTCATGTACTAAATATTTGACCTACACCTTTTGTTCTTTCTGTATACCGAGCAAACGCATCATTGGCAATATGTTCTATATTATCCCGTTCTTCTTGACTTTCAGAAAGACGATAAACTACTTTCTTTTGTTGTCTTGTGGCTCTTACAAATCCTACGATATCACCTAGATTCCTAGCTAAATCAACTGCTGTTATAGCCATATCTAAACCTTGTTGTGTAATAGTTTCTCTAGTAATAACTAAGCTAGACAACACAGCACTGGCATTACCAATAATTTGATCATTACCAAAAGGAGATTGATTTACAATACCTAAACACATAGATACAGCTTTTCTTGATTCTAATACATCTGTTTTTCTCATATGGTATACACCTACAGTGAACCATGCTAAAGCGTGCACTTGTGCACTTACAAAATCATTTTCATTTATCATTCCAGAAGAAGATCCAACTAAATTGTTTCCAGTTGATGATTGCGATGCTAAGGTTGATCGATCATCACCGGTTAACAGTGATAAATATGAAATTACCATTTGCCATGTATCTGATATAGGTATAGTGTAGTTTAGATTTGGGATATCATCTATAACAACAGCTCTTACAGCATCTAAAAACGTAGTTGCTATTCTAGCACCTGATACTCGACCTCTTAGATTGTGATACTCTGCGAGTAATGTAAAAGATGCACATCTAGGTATAATACCAATATCTTCATAACCATTAACTATAACATGACTTAAATTGATATCATTTGATAATTTTTCACATTCAGCTAATCTTATGTAAGTTCTTGATATTTCATCACGAAATGTTAAGTCAACTGCAGCACCTATCAAAATAGCAGCTTCATTTAAATGAACTTGTGTTAATCGTATTCTTGCAGCATTTTCTAGTAATGCTATTGTTAATGATAATGTTGCTTTTGGTTTTATGTTACTATTTATTGATATGTCATTCAAAGTAAATGACGCTAATTTATCTTCTGGTATACCTAATCTAGATAATGAAGTCATTGCATGAATTAACGAATTTTCTATATCACAATTACTTTTACTTACTGCTGTCATTATATAATATGCAATTGCTGACAAATAATTATCAGGTAACCAAGACCACCAAATTGTTTCATTTTCATTTTGTTCTTGTTGCTGTTTTATAATTTGACGATATCTATTATATGATTTTGATAAAGAACCAAGATTATCTCTTAAAGATTTTAAATCACCATGACGTATAAAATCTAAAGATTGTAATAAATTTAGACTGAATTTTAATAATAAATAATCCATATTCCTATTAATTGGTACACTTGTTAATTCATTAAAAATTGAAATACATTTTGTAATATTACATTTTAAATTATTTATACCAATAACAGAACAACCTAGAATAATTTGACATTGACATAAATTGAAACCAATAGATGATAAACTATCACCTGATCTATAACAAACTTCGGCACTATCATTTGCTAAATTAGCTGCTTGTTGTAATGAATTGCCAGATGATATAGCATTCGATATAGCCCTACTTCTAAAATAACACCACCATCTTAATTTATTATTATCATTAGAATTATATGTAGATATAAAATTTAATGCTGAATTTATTGATTTTGCACATGATAAATTATCAGTAATAAAACTATTAATCTTTTCAATTAATGAGTATATTTCCATTGTTATATTAAATATTATTGTTGATATTTCTATATCTTTTATTAATATTAAACATTTTGTTAAATATCCTATTGACCTACTTTTATCTTCTTCTTGTTGAATTTCATCTCTATTTATTTGAATTGATTTAAATAATTCAACAGATGCTTTATATAATGATAATGCTTGGTTATATCTTGTTATTCCCGTTGCTCGTGATGCTGATGCATATACTAATGCTGCAGGTCGATAATGATCGTTATGTGATAATGCTTTTGCTGCTTCAAATAAATGAGCTGCTACTGCAGGAAGCCCGTTGGTATTCCCTTCAGAGAAATTCATCGTTTCAAATATGTCTTTCGTTTCGATAAACGTTGGAGAGTAGTGTTAACGTAACGGAGTGATCCAACTCTTTGAGGAGCCCGTGTCTCGTGCTCAAGATCAAAAAAATATCTTTGATCAAAAACTTTTTGAACCGAAAACATTAGAAATATTACACGTGTTCATGTCTCACAGTAGTTCTGTTGACATGTTCATCATTGCAGGATTTGCGATTTCCCGCGAACTCGAACTACAGTGGATCGGATCTACGATGTAAAGAACCGCTTGGTGGACAACGAAAAGTTCCTTATATCGAGGAACATAGAGGAATTCCTTGAGTAGGGAAGCGGTGTTTTAGTTGCTAAAAAAGGATTTTTATAGTAGTCTGACATATTTGGTTAATGCCCCTACTGCTCTGTGCCCTTCGCAAGGTCTGGAGCTATTTCTAGAGTCATAGATTGATGACGTCCTGTCCTTCGACCGTTTTCAAAACTAATCTGAGAGCATTAATACTCTCCAATATTGACTATAACTGCAATGGACAATGTTGTTCGTCTAGATCTTGAGTGATCTCCTCGCTTGTTCCCATAATCTCTTCCGAAACTATTCCGGCCATTTCGTGATCCTCAAGGTCTTCAAAAATATCCAATATCGTCCGAATTTAAAAGATTTTGTATGAACATCCCAACAATTCTTTCCATGACACTGTCAAGAGATTGATTTTTTATTGCTGTGGATGTGCAATTACATTACTCTAGAGGGCTATGTCTGCGTCTTTGAAGATTATTAACCCAATCGATACCCAATTTTTTGAATGATGCCGACCATAATATCCTCCCATACTTCCTTAACATATTTTATTACCGTCAACTGATCAAAGTTATAATTGTTATCATTAAAATCACCGATAAACTAGAAAGACCCATTGTAATGTATGGCACAGTAACGGCGTTTAAAACGGACAATGATGCCGACACTCAAGGGATTCAGTTTGGACTTAGTGTTTCGAGGAAAACATCGCACATATATTACAATCAAACAAGGAAATAAATCCGGAGTCGTGACCTTAGAAGTTTCCCAGCAGCAAGAGGAATTTTATCCCAGTTTTTCGACAAACTTATACATAAAAAAAGAGTAAAAAGTCGGCGAAAAATTCTTATTCAATACTTCTTGTTAGAAAAACAATAACAGAAGAGGTACCTCCAAAACGTTTTCTTAAAAAGAGTAGGCCGAAAGGCGTGTACGATTACAATGAATGGTAAACTCTCAGTACCTTTTAAGTATGCGCATAAAAAAATGTAACTATTTTCTTATTATGTTTTCTCCCTGGAAGAGGTAGAGAAGAAATAGTGCGTCCTAATGGCATTGGTAGTATTTGAGAAGAGATTCTTTCACGTTAAAAATATTCTCAAGATTCTATTGTGAGAAGATGGATCAAAGGAAATGAAGTGAAGATTAAAACATTCTTAGTCTCAGTCAACTTAATCTCAACATATGTTATTGAATTATAGTTCCATCTTAGCTGGAATCTGCAGAGCCATAATCTCGCTGTAAAATTCATTTGCCCATTTTCGGGTAAAGAAGAGTTAAATTCTACCTGTAATCGACTTACTTTTCCATAAAATTTGTACGATTTCAAAGAGACGGGAATGATACTGGTAGTTAATACAGACGGTGATAATTTCCTCAAATGTAGGCTCGGTGCATTTATTGTTTCTTTTTGAATTTATAGAAGTAATTAGGCGGAGATGAATACTATCGAAAATATTCGAGAAGGTTGAGAATGTGCACTGCCAGTGCGCTTTCAGGACAGTGTGCGCTGAAGTAAAGAATGGTCGAATAATAACCTCATCACAGGGAAAGATGGACGATAGTACTACTGGAACAGCACAACTAACGTGAGGCTAATGAGACGGAAAGATTTTAAGGCGGAGTAGAGAGCTGATGTCTGCATAGGGAGACGAAAGCCAATGCCAAAGTTGACTTGACGATGATGCCGAAGTCAACGTTTGGGGGAAATTGAAGTCTGAGGAGCACTTGTATTTATTACAATTGACGGATGGCACAAGAAAATATCCCTTACGTAGATAGAACCTGCCGCCGAACGACAGGAGGGGGAGCGTACGGTACAACTTGTACCATACGCTCCCCCTCCAGCTGCAGTGTTTTCCACAGTGTTTTGACGGCTCCCACTACCTTGAAGGTAGTGGGAGCCGTCAAAACGCTGTAATGATCAACAGTTTCTGATATACACGTGGAAATTACGACAGACATCTCTACTTATGAATTGACACAAAATAATGAAGGTTGGAAATTGCACCAAAAAAAAATCACGTATTTGAGCACTTACTCGCACGGGACGGGAATGGCACGAACAGAAAAAGTAGAGTTGAGCTCATCGAATCAGCATGTGTAAAGATCAATTGCACTACACCACCTCCTCATTAAGTTTGCAGCTCGTGAATGAACTGAGTTGGGGCCGCACAAAAGACGTTCGTCTTGCTGTTTCATCCAGATAAATAAGTCTTTTCAATACCAATCCGAAATAATTCGTCAATTCATCCCATTGGTGCGATCGGTCGTGACTTCGTATCTGCTAGATTACAACCAGATTGCATACGTCCGTGTTTGCTCTTCCTGCACTTCAGTGTCAGTTGTCTTTTTAGTACTGGATTTTAACCCAGTTTTTTTTCTTAGTTAATGCCATGACTGATGATGATCCAAAAATTCCTCCACTCGAGGAGCTTGTATCATCAACCGTTAGCGACGACATACGCAATTGTTATACAATTCGTTTTCGACACGTGTATTTTTAGTGACTTTTGTCATATTTTTTCTTTTGTGTAGAGCTATATTTGGAGTGGCCTGCCATAATCGTCACGTGTATTTCGGACACTGTTGATCATTACAGTGTTTCGATATCTCCCGCTACCTTGTACAGTACGCTCCCCTCCCGCCGTTTGGCGGCAGGTGGAGCCTACTTAACGGCTTTGCGTGTGCCATCCGTCAATTATTAATAAATACAAACGTACCCAGACTTCAATTGCCCCAACGGTTGAATTCGGCATCATCGTCTAATCAACTTTGGCATTGGTCTTCGTCTCTCCACGCAGACGTTAGCTCTCGACTCCGCCTTAAAATCGTTCATTCTCGTTAGCTTCACGTTAGTCGTTCTTTTCCCGGTAGTAACGTCGTCCATATTTCCCTCTCACGAGGTAGTTATCCGACCATTATGTACTTCCGCGCGCACTGTCATGAACACGCACTGGCAGTGCGCGTTAGAGACCTTCCCGACTCTTGTTGTTAGTATTGACCTGCGTCGCAACTCATTCACCGAATCGCCACCTACACCCTTATTATCCTCTCGTTTTTGGCGGAGTGCACTGCCCACACAGGCTACTGTGGAAAGAGGACTAGAACACCTTTAGTGCCGATCATTCTCCTCATCCTTCGGATTTTGGAAGTTCATTGCACACATCTATTCTCCCAGTCTAGAATCAACCTAGGTCGCAATAGACTAAATG
>JAULBU010040584.1:0-34564 GCA_032358235.1 Odonthalia washingtoniensis | reverse complement strand
TCAAAAAGATGATGAAATAATTCAAAAAATCTATAATCGGGTCGAATTGTGCAGGCAATATATATCAGATAAATTATCAAGTTCAAATTTTAAAACCCCCTTTTAATGAACCTCCACACAGTAGACCACATCAAAACACGCCTTGAATTCATGCAAGGATATTTAGAATCTCATTATGACATTGATGACGGACATATCCTATCAAATAGACTTCAAGAATTAGGGGCTTATATGGCTGAATCTGGAAAGCTAAAAGCAGACATGGAGTTCCATTATAACGAAGCATTGAATAAGGAATTAATGCAAATGATCAAAGGGTTACTGCCCGAGTATTCAAGTGCTAGCGTTCAGAATAAATTTATGAAATCATTAGCCAGGGAAGAAAATAGAATCCTATTAATTGCTGACCGTATAAATAGATCTTGCACTCACCAAATCGAGCTTATGAGAACCCAGCTTTCATTTATTAAATCACTTCCAAAATAAAAACCCATGTGTTCAATCCAATCAATAGAGCAAAAATTAAAAGATCTAATTAGACCACTTGTAGAGCAAGGATCTAAAGAAGGCGGTGGAGTAAAATTCACTGCTCAGGACTTCGTTTTTGTTCCTCTTTCCGGCTTGATTATAATTAATCGTTGCAAGCATAATGAGAGATTAAGATCATACGGATCATTCCAAGACAATGAAATTCAAAAACTTTTAAAACTTCATAAAGACTACTGGATGGAAAAGTTTCACCTAGACTCTAAAACACCAAGCATTTATAAATTCCATAGTGCTATTAATGAAAAGTTCTTTGAGTTGGATGCTGTTTGTAAATATTGAAAATCATAAAAAGTTTATTGCACATAACGTCAAAGTATTGCTGTCAGGTGGGGTTTCAATGAACTACGGCTCAACCTTAGCACAAAAGTTTAATAGTAGTACCAATGCTGAAATGTGGAACGTCTGCCCCACTTGCAACAATACAATGTTGGCAGCAGTTAAATTTTAAACAATGAAACTTAATTTAATCGAAACAAAAGAAATTTTAGATTTAGAACAAGAAATTGGCTATGAATTAGAAGTAAACGAAAGACCTAAACATTCTGGGTTAAGTCAATTTTATGTGTCCTTTAAAAAAGGCGAAAGTATGGAAGGCGGTTGCCTTGTAAGTCATTCAGGAAATGGCAATACAGTTGATGAAGCATTACAGGATTATTGTAAGCAAATATCTTGTCGCAGAATGGCTTTTGGTTCTTATACGCCTGAAAGGAAAGAGATACAATTTCCGAAACTTACACACACTAAGTTGGTTGGGTATTAATTGCTGCATAACGTGATGCAGATTGCCGAAGGGCGTGATTTTAACCACTAAATTAAATACGAAGATATGAGCTCAAACAAAACAACAAAATTTTATACGGAGCAGGAAACCACGCCTTTTGGCAATGTGCTGTTACCTGCTGTGCCATCCAAAAAGCCTAAATGCTACAACTGTAAATTTGCAAGTTCAGCGTTTAAAATTGCTGGAAAGACACATCATCAATGCAACCATCCAAAACACGAAAAAGGTTTTGAAAGTGGGGAACTATCTCCGTGGGATACTTTACAGGAATTTTATAACACTTGCGATACTCACGAATTTGTTAGGCATTGCAGGTAACGCCTACGGCTTTGTGCAGTGTGGGAAATTGAAAAACAAATGTTGAATTATGCAGAAAAGTTTATTTGAAAACGAAATATTGAATATAGTACAGAAGCCCACATTGCACAAAACCGATGTTAGCCGCAGTACTTTGTTATTCGGTGATTGCTTGATTGAAAGCGATAAAATAGAAAGCGGAACGGTTGATTTAATACTTACTGATTTGCCTTATGGAACGATGGTGGGGCAAAGTAAAACAGGGATTTATCACAATGGAAAAGAAAAACACCAATGGGATAGTATTATTGATACTGATAAAATAATGCAGATTGCAAATAGAGTTTTAAGACCAAACGGCAGAATGATTTTATTTGCACAAGAACCGTTTACGAGAGAATTGATAAACAAAGCAATGCCAAGTTTACCATTTAATTATAGAGCAATTTGGTTAAAAGACACGCTTGGAAGTTTTATGCGTTCAAAAAGTGCTTTACTTTATAAAACAGAGGATATTTTGATATTTAGTAAAACAAGTGGGGCTGATGCTATTTGCAATTTAACATCTGAACACCCATTGCGTTATTGGCTAAAAGAAACACAAGATAAGGTTGGAATATATTGGAATGATAACAGGCTGCACGAATCATATTTAAAAAGCGGTATTGCAAAAAACATACAAAGTGCAAAAGTTATATGCCAACATAAACTTGATTGGGACTATATACAATTACAGGTAATAACGGAAAAACATTACAAAGTATTAAACCCATTTTATAATTTTAATAAAACTGTGGAGGAAATAAAAGAAATTGATAATGAGTTTAAGAACAAGATAATTGAGAAAAGAAATAACTACTTAATAGAATATAATAAGCAATATCCAAGCGTTTTTAACCTTTGGGAAGGAGGTGAATACAAAGACAATGTTTTTGAATATAAACGAGATAGAGATAATTACCACCCAACTCAAAAGCCTGTTTTATTGCTCGAAGATTTAATAAAGACTTTCAGCAACGAAAATAATTTAGTAGTTGATTTGACAATGGGAAGCGGCTCAACTGGTGTTGCTTGTAAGAAGTCAAACCGTCACTTTATCGGAATAGAGAAAGATGAAAAGTATTTTGAAATTGCCGTTAGCAGGGTGTCTGCGTATTGCGGCTAACGGCTACGGCTATATGCAGTAGCGGATTTGAAACACAAAACTTTAAATATAGAACGGATGATGATAATAGAACAAATGTTGAATAACGCACCGAAACCGCTATTGCATATAGCCGATGTTAGTGGCAGTGCTTTGTTCAATGCGGACTGTATGGATATTTTACCTCTTATTCATGATAAATCGGTTCAACTTATTTTGGCGGATTTGCCTTATGGAACTACAAGTTGTGAATGGGATATTGTTTTACCACTTAATAAGTTATTTGAAGAATACAAAAGAATTTTAACAGATAACGGAAATATTGTTTTGTTTGGTTCACAGCCATTTTCAACTGATTTAATAATTGCTGGTAGAGATATTTTTAGATATGAATTGATTTGGGATAAGATTAGCGGTAAAAATATATTTGAAGCAAAAAGAAAACCATTAAAAGCACACGAAAATATATTGGTTTTTTACAAAAATTCGGATAGTGTTTATAACCCACAAATGGAACTAGCACAGGAGAAAAACAAAAGAGATAGAGTAAAGAACTATAAAAAAGCAACCGCAAATAGTATTTATGGAGTTCAAAAAGAATATGTTTCGCTTAAAGATGAGGATTTAAGATACCCAAATTCAATTTATATCCACAGTTTTCAAGGGGCTGAATTACACCAAACAAAACGAATACATCAAACACAGAAACCATTGCAACTTATTAAGTGGCTTATATCGAGTTATTCAAATGAAAAAGATATGGTTTTAGACAACACAATGGGAAGTGGAACTACTTGTTTAGCTGCCAAAGAACTTAACCGTAAATTTATTGGTATTGAAAAAGCGCCTAAATATTATGAGATTGCCTGTCAGCGATGCGGTTTTTAGCATTACCGCTAACGGTTTCGGGCTTGGCGAAGGCGGGGAATTTAACCACAAAAGTTTAATAGAATGACAAAACTTGAATATAGCGCAAATGTTGATTTGGAAAACGGAAACCCCGCTTTTGCCAAACCGATGTTAGGCGAAGATGTGGGTTTATCGAAGCGATTTATTTCGTTTTCGGGTGGTGTTGAAAGTACAACAATGTGCATTCTTTTCGGTAAAGGTGCAAAAGCAATATGGTGTGATACTGGTGCAGAACACGAAGAAATGTATGAAAGAATTGACTTTGTAGAAGCTAAATTAAAAGAACTACACGGAAACGATTTTGAAATAATAAGATTAAAACCAAATGTAAAAGTAAAAGGTACTTGTGTTGATAACTTATTAGATGCAGTTTTAACGTGGCGATTTATGCCAAGTCCAATGATGCGATATTGTACTGGAAAATTCAAAATAGAGCCAATAGATAATTTTCTTTCACAACAAGGCGAATGTGAATTAATGATTGGCTTAAATGCTGATGAGGAAAGTAGAGAAGGAAATTGGGGATTAAAAGCCAATGTAAAATATTCTTACCCATTGCAAGAAAAACAATTAAGTAGGGCAGATTGTGAAGATGTATTAAAGATTTACAATTTACACCCAAATTTTCCTGCTTATATGCTTCGTGGTGGTTGCTCAATGTGCTTTTACAAGTCCGAAAAAGAATACAAAGCACTTTGGTACTTGAATAGAAAAGAGTTTGATAAAATGCTTCATTTTGAGCAGGAATATCAAGACCAACGGAAACGAACTTATGGCATAATGTCAAGCGGTAAAACTTTAAAACAATTAAGCGATGAATGTAACCAAGAAATGTTCCAAGATGATATTTTGGAAACTTATAAAGAGTATAAAAAAGAAGGTAAAAGTTGTGGTGCATTCTGTCGAAGGTAGGGTGCTAACATTTTCGCCTAACGTTTTGCGGCTTTGCGTTCGGTTTTTTGCCTTATCCGAATGTTCAATTTTATCACAATGTTTAAAGGCAAAAACTGACGCAAAACCGCTGTTAGGCGTATGTGGCGGTTAATTAAACGATAAATTCAATATGAAACGAAAAATAAAAATATTAATAGCTTGTGAGGAAAGCGATGAAGTTCGAAGCAGATTTGAACAAATGGGATTTGATGCCTGGAGTTGTGATATGCAAGAAAATAGAAACCCAAACGCAAAGCATTTTAAAGGAAATGTTTTTGATGTCATAAACGGTTATTATGAGTGCAAATGTGGAAATATATTTGAAGAAAGTGCTGGCAAATATGGTTGCTGTGGAGTTTCAAAATTACATACTTGGGATGCTATGATAGCTTTTCCACCTTGCACCGATTTAGCGGTAAGTGGAGCAGCTTATTTTGAAAGAAAACAGAAAGACGGAACGCAACAAAAAGCAATAGATTTTTTTATGAGAATTGCCAATGCAGATATAAAACACATAGCTATTGAAAACCCTGTTGGAATAATGAGTAAACATTTTAGAAAACCAAATCAAATAATTAACCCTTATTATTTTGGCGATGAAGCGAGAAAAAAAACCTGCCTTTGGTTAAAGAATTTGCCTGGGCTTATTCACGTTAAAGAACCTAATCTTTTTGAAAAGGAAACAACTTGGGTAAGTGAAGGAAAAGTAGTAAATGGTTATCCTGCTTGGATGTTTAATAATGACAAAAAACACCGTTCAAAAACATTCCCTGGTATAGCACAAGCTATGTCTGAACAATGGGGGAAGTTTCTAATGGAGCAGTATGGTAGCCATTACGCCTAACGTCAAGTATTGGCGCAGTCTGTATAGCCTTAGCATGGCAAATTGCGCCAATATATTGTTATAAGTTGTTTATTTTAAAACTACAAAATGAAAAAAGAACAGAAAAATAACCACATGGTAGGATTATTCGGGAAAATAGAACCGACATTAGAAAACATGAACGCAATAGCACAATTCCATAGAATAATAAAGAACTATTTAAAAATGAAAAGAATACAAAACAATGAGAATAATTAAATTTAAAACCAAAAATTCAGATATTTTATTATCGTTTATTCCTTCATTGTGGAAGTTGAAGTGGTTTGGAGTAAGACACAATACCTTTATTTATAAATTCTATCTAAATATAATGATATTGGGATTTCAGTTCCGTATAATAATTGACAAGCCATTAAAAAAGGTAAGTATATCTGAATTAAAAGGAATAATTGCAGAACGAAAAATAAAAAGGGAAAGCGATAAAAATAAATAACTTATAACGGTTGGTGCTATACGAAGGAGGCGATTATTAGCACTAAATTTGAAGCGGAGTACAAATGTTTGCTTAACCACAAATGTTTCTGCGGAGTACCGAACCGCCTCTTTTGTATAGCACGTGTTATGTGCCGTTTTTATTCACGAATTTAATTTATAAATATGAAGAAATACAAAACAATAGTAGCTGACCCACCTTGGAAGTATGGGAAGTGGGGTAAAGCAAGTGTTCCAAATTATGAAGGACATATACCAAAAGAAAGTGATATACCATACGACACAATGAGCGTTGAAGAAATTAAGGCTTTAAATGTTGCTGGATTGGCTGATGAAAATTGCGAATTGTACTTGTGGACTACCCAAAAATATTTACCTGATGCTTTTGAAGTATTAAAGGCGTGGGGTTTTAAGTATTGCCAAACTTTAACTTGGTGCAAAACCCCAATGGGAACTGGACAAGGTGGCGTTTATTGCCCTACAACCGAATTTTTAATACTTGGAAGAAAAGGTAAGATGCCAAAAGTAGAAAGAATAAATACAACATGGTGGAATGTAAAACGTGCTTGGAAAACTCATTCTAAAAAGCCTGAATTTTTTCAAGACTTAATCGAAACTGTTTCCGATGCTCCACGATTAGAAATGTTTGCAAGGCGTGAGCGTGAAAATTGGGATGTTTGGGGAAATGAAGTTGATAGTAGTGTCGTTCTTTAAATGGCACATAACGTTTCTCGGCTTTGCGAAGGCAAGGGATTAGAAGCACTAAACTTTAAATTAAGTACAAATGATTGATAGAAATACAAATGTTCAAATAACCGATGAAGCCCTTGCTTTTGCAAAACCGATGTTAGCAGAAGTGGCGGTTTTCAATGAGGATGCCCTTCTTACTATGTCGGAAAGGATGCAAAGCAATGAGTTGGATTTAATTATTACATCACCACCTTATTTCAATGCAAGGGATTATTCTCAATACAAATCGGTGCAGGATTACTTGGCACAAATGAAAGAGATATTTACAATGGCATACGATAGACTTAAAGAAAGTAGAATGTGTGCTGTAAATATATCGCCTGTACTTGTAGAAAGGGAAAAGCGAAGCAAACAAAGCTATCGAATACCATTGCCTTTTTACTTTGTGCCAATGATGGAAGAAATAGGTTTTGAATTTTTGGAAGATATTATTTGGATGAAACCTGATGGGTCTGCACCAAATAGAAACGGGGGATTTTATAGGCATAGAAAACCTATTGCTTACAAGCCAAATATTGTTACTGAATACATTTTAGTATTTAAGAAGCCTGCACCATTCCTAATTGACAAGGTGATTAAAAATGATAGCCTTGTGGCTGATGGGTATGAAAGAACAAATGTTTGGCAATTTAATCCTGATACAAGCAACTGGCATCCTGCTCCATTTCCCGAAGCATTGGCTGAAAGAGTAATTAAATACTACTCATACGAAAATGACTTGGTTTATGATTGCTTTGCTGGAAGTGGAACAGTGGGTCGGGTTTGTCAGAAACTAAAAAGAAGGGCAATCCTTTCCGAATTAAAAACAGAGTATTATGAAAAAATGCTCGAAATGAACGGATGGTAGCCATTTCTGCTAACATCCGTATAAACGAATGTTTACTTCGCAAAACACACCAAATAAGAACAAATTACGAATGTTACCAAATAATAAGTTAACAAAATGAACCTAAAAGAAGCCATTGAAATCCTAGACTATCATCAATCTTGGAGACTAGGCAAAATAGATGAAATGATTTACGAGCCTAAAAAGATTACTCAGGCTTTGGATATTGTATTGAATGAGGTTAAAAAATTAATGAAATGAACGGAATTAGAAAATACAAATACTGGCATTGCGAAGATAAAAAAATGTACAATGTCTTAAGTCTTACCAGAGTCTTTGAAGACGAATCGTTTAATAGAGTTTTTATTGATAAACCACTCAAAGAAGGCGAACCAATGAATTACAGGTGTGATGGTGAAATGGGTTCATTGCTTGAGTTTACAGGCTTTTTGGACTCAGAAGGTAATGAAATATACGAAGGATATATTTTAAGTGATTCTATTGAAGATAATGGCGAAATAATCGAATCTAAAGAAACGGTTTACTATGATGAAAGTCTTGGAGCTTGGATGTTGGATCAGAGCGATAAACAAGATCGCACTTATGGAGCATCATTGTTTGAAAATATTACTGATTACGAATATAAGATTATTGGAAATGTATTTGAAAATCCCGAACTTCTTTGTCAATGATTTGCGAAAAACACGGTTCATACATTCCAGACGGTCAGCATTGCGGAATGTGTTGGAATGAAAATAAGTTCCTTAAAAAACAAGAAGCCAAGGAGGGTTTAATTAAAGAAAAAAAAGAGGTCAAAAAGCGTATTCCTAATTATGAAAAACCAACTCATGTACTTAAGAAACTAGCTCAGGATAAATTTAATGCATTCATCCGAAAGCGAGACATTAAAGAACTATGTATATGCTGTAAGTCCGCAAAGGTCGAGCAAGCTGGCCACTTCCACAGCGCAGGGCATTATAATCATTTAAGGTTTAATGAGGACAATGTACACGGGTGTTGCTTAAGATGCAATTACTTTTTAAGTGGCAATTTGGGAGAATACAGAAAAAATTTAGAGGTCAAGATTGGAAAGAAAAGGCTTGAGCATCTTGATTTTTTGAAGGACTCCAAAACGAGTTCTAAGAATAACAGATTTGAATATTTAGAAATAATTGAAAAGTATAAGTAATGGCTCGTAAGGTTTGGACAGATCAAGAGATTGAAACACTTAAAGAATTGTTTCCAAATTTATATACCAAGGACGTTGCTGAAAAAATGAATAGAAGTTATTTCAGTGTTTGTACACAAGCTAATATAATGGGTATTAAAAAGTCTGAGTCTTTTAGAACTATGGAGCTGGGTAGACAAGAGGAAAGACTTAAAATCAATGGAGCAAAGCACAGATTTAAAAAAGGATTAATCCCTTTCAATAAAGGGAAGACTGTTTCACTTGAGACTTATGATAAATTAAAAGGATCATTTTTTAAAAAAGGAAGCAAGCCACATAATACTAAATACGATGGACATGAACGCATATCTGTTGATGGGTATATCGAAGTAAGGATTAAAGAACGAAAATATGTATTAAAGCATCGGTTGATTTATGAACAGCACTATGGACCAATTCCAAAAGGAATGATTGTAACGTTCAGGGATCGTAACCCTCAAAATGTAGTCATTGAAAACCTTGAATTAATTTCAAGACAAGAAGGAATGAAGCGCAATTCAATCCAAAATTATCCAAAAGAAGTAAAAAGCACAATTAGATTATTATCAAAACTCAAAAAAATTATAAATGAAAAACAAAATTGAAGACCTTAGAAATCACTTATTCGCTACGATAGAAGGATTATTAGACGAAGAAACTCCAATGGAACTAGAAAGAGCCAAGGCAGTTGCAGACGTAGCACAAGTAATTGTAAACTCCGCAAAAATAGAAGTTGATTTTATTAAGGTAACTGGAAGATCAGAAGGCACTGGATTTATTCCAGAAACAAAATTATTAAAATAAACCATGACCGAACCACACAAATTCCTAATCAAAGGCCAAGAAGTCTTAATCGACAAAGAAAAGGCTACTATGGTAATGCAGCACAAATGGGTTATAAATTGTGGCTATGTGACAAGATACGTAGTATCCAATAAAAAGCGAACTACAATAAATCTTTCCAGGTTCTTGCTTGCTGTTTCAAATGGTCAATATGTGGATCACATTAACGGAAACACTTTAGATAATCGCTTATCTAATTTAAAGATTTGTACTGCAAGTGAATTGAGTTTTAAAAGGTGGCAAAAGCAAAGAGAAAATAATTTAGTAAAAGTTTAAAATAATACTATGTCCGAGATTCAAGAACTTATAAAACTAATTAATAAAAACAATCAAAAGATTGAAATTCTTAGCCAAAATGTAGAATTAATTAAAGCTAAAATAATACCTGAAGGTGATTTATTGACCCTACAGCAAGTCTGTAGGATGCTGGGCAGGTCTACTGACTATGTAGGCAAATTAAAGCACAAAATCAAGCTAATCGACCCTAATGCGAAGGGACACAAAAAGTACATTCGCACCGAAGTAGAAAAACTTTTGAGTTACTAACAAAATGTTAGTAAATTTATTATATTTGATTTATTGTAATACGTTTTTAAGCGTATTTTTGTACTTTCAATGCGACCATCATATGATAAACAGAACTAAACTCTCAAAATACAGGCTTCCAATAGGAGGGCAGACCAGACAAGTTGTGATGGACTTGATTGACCATAGAAGTATGGATTTGGCTGTTCTCCTAGTGGGAGCCTTTTTTATTTACTGCCCATGTTAGACGTATATACATTAATGCGCAATTGGTTTAATTGGTGTTTTGATAATCCAGACCTAATCAATCCTAATCATACAGCTTTATATATGTTCTGTATTGAGCATAATAATAGAATGGGTTGGAAAACAAAATACGGTTTACCAACTACTATGGCAATGGAAGCCGTTGGTATAAAATCTTACAATACTTACAAAAAAACACTTGCAGAATTAATCCATTTTGGGTTTATAATATTGATTGAAAAATCACAAAATCAATACTCAAGCAACATAATCGCTCTATCAATTTTTGACAAAGCACTTGACAAAGCACTTGACAAAGCAACTGCAAAGCACTTGACAAAGCAAGTGCGGATCACAGGCGAAAGCAATGATAGTATAGATATACATAATACTATAATACAAAATACAGAATACAAAGTACAAGAGGACGCACTTCAAAAAATTAAAAAAAATAAAATTCCAAAACTTCAAGAAGTTATCGACTATTTCAAACAAAACGGATTTTCCGAGGCGGCCGCAAAAAAAGCATTCGAATATTATGAATCTGGAAATTGGCACGACTCAAAAGGAAATCAAGTAAAAAACTGGAAACAAAAAATGCAAGGCGTTTGGTTCAAGGACGAAAACAAAATCCAAAAACCAAATACAACCCCAAATGTGAATCCAGTTTTCAACCTCGGAATGCAAATTTCAGGACCAATGAACACTTTTATGGGCCGTTGCGAAGGATACCGACACAACAACCCAGGCCAAGAACCGCCTCAAGAGTGGTTTGATAAATTCAACAAAGAAAACGGAACCGATTTACAACCACGCAAAATTTTAGAAACAGCATGAGCGGAATGAAATCAATTCAGGAAATTATCACTGAAAAACTTGGACTAGAGTTTTCTTCACCCGACCCACTTAGAGAACAAAAAGTTTCTCAAAGACTTTGGGACCGAATAAACGAAGATAGAGAATTTGATACCGACGAAGAAACAAATGAAAAGTTAAAAGCTTATTGGGATCGAGTGCATTCGACCCAAGTAAACATCATTGATCTTCAAAAGCAAAGAATCATTTTTGATGATTTGTACAGATCAATTTTGAAAGTTGGTGAAGATATTGACGAGGTGACATACTTCGAAAAAACCAAGAAAGACACCGAGTTAAAGGTATTTATTAATGATTTGCTTGGGTGGTATTTCAAAACATCGGACTTCAAAAAAGGTGGTTTTTATGTTTATTCACCGCCTGGAGTTGGAAAGACTTCGATCATGAAAACCTTACTTCATATGTCAATGATTTATGGCAAAAAGGAAAACATGGGATCGGTGGAATACAACGACATGAATCGAATGATATCACTTCATAAAAGCGGTGTAAGACAAGACTTTACATTCTTTTCGGACCAACACGTGGTAATTGATGATCTGAGCGAAAGAATGAACAACGTTACCCATTTTAGTGACAAGTTTGATATAAGTGAAATTATCGAAAGTAGATACACATCTTGGAAAAACACTGGAAAACACACGATTATAACCTCTAATTTATTTCCTGAAAAGAGCGAAAGTCTTATGAGTATAAAATCTTTAATGACTGAAAGGGCAATAGATCGATTTAATGAGCAATATCAAATAGTTTATTTAACTGGGGAAAGTAAAAGGATTAATAAATGAAATACGGAGACTTACCAACATCACTAGGAACTCATGAAGTAGACTGTAGAGAAATGATGTTCTATCAGTATTTACCAATAAAAATGAAAGGTGATTTTGGGATAAAATTTGAAGATAGGTTAGATTGTTTTAAAGACATAATACAAGTTATTTATTATGATTTTATTGATTCCTTTGGTGAAATTAATTTTTTAGATCATTATATTTACGTAACCGCAAAACACCTATATCAAAGCCAATTTTGTTCTTTTAACCGCCCTGGGCTGCATAGTGATGGATTTATGACTAATGACATAAATTACATTTGGTGTAATAAATACCCTACAATTTTCAATAAGTCAAATTTTGACTTGTCAATGGATGACAAGCTTTCATTAGAAGAAATGGCATTACAGGCAATTCCGGATAATGATATCAAATTCAAAGAAAACGAATTACTAAGACTTAATCAATTTAATATACATCGAGTAGATACTTTTTTGACAGGTGGAATGAGAGCCTTTTTAAAAGTGTCATTCAGTAAAGACAAATATGATTTAATTGGAAACAGCCATAATTATTTAATGGATTACAACTGGGACATGAGAGAGCGAAAACAAGAGAGAAATATTCCACAATCAATTTTAACGAAATGACCAGCCTCGATTCCTTCCAATCCCTATCCAACAAAATACTTTCAGGTAGATATTCCATGACTGACGACAATTGGCCCGGAGCTATTGACCACTTCGCTAATGTGATTAAATTCAGGCTTCAACCTGAAGAAATAGCAAAGTGGCAGCAAACAGCTATCAGTTACATTAAAAAGGAATTGTCAAGTTTAATAAATGATCACTCAATTCCAACTAACGACCCTAAAAAAGTTAACGCCCTTTCACAATGGGTAGACATCGATGAAATAACAGGCTATTATAATTCAGCCGAATTTACAAAATTAGCTCAGGAGACAAGGCAGAAATTAGTATTTGTTGACTATGTAAAAACGAATCTTAAATAAATAAATTAACCAAAACAATCAAATCATGAATTTTAGCGTAAAAGGAAAACTCCACAAAATATTCCCAACAGAAAAAAAGAGCGACAAGCTCGAAATCCGAGACTTCGTAATAAAAACAGATGAACAGTACCCTCAGTACATAAAGTTCCAATTAATGAACGATAAGACCTCTCAGGTAGATGGATTCAATGAGGGTCAGAATATTGAGGTTAGCTTCAATTTAAGAGGTCGAGAGAATGATGGTAAGTTTTATACAAATTTGCAGGCTTGGAAGGTAGTAAGTAATTAGTAAATAAATCATATGGACAAAGGCTTAAGATTTAATGAAGGAAAATTAAGGTATGATCTTGTACCATCATTTGCTCAAGAACAATATGTCAAGGTACTAACTCTTGGAGCAAAAAAATATAGTGAAAGGAATTGGGAGTTAGGAATGAAATGGAGCAAGGTTATATCTTCTCTTGAAAGGCATATTGCTGAAATAAAAAAAGGCAATGACTATGATATTGAATCAGGCTGTCTGCATTCAGCACACGCAATGTGTAACGCTGCATTTTTAACCGAATACTATAAGATTTATCCTCAAGGTGACGACAGACCACATGATCATTTACGAAGGGCAAAAATTGGACTTGATATCGATGAAGTCTTAGCTGACTGGGTAGGACACTGGACTAAATATCACGGTCAAGAAGTGCCTGAGATTTGGAATTTTGACAGAAGTATTGAATCTAAATTTGATCTATTAAAAAATGATAAAGACTTTTGGTTATCAATTCCAGTAAAAACAAAACCGTCTGATATTCATTTTGAGCCACATTGTTATATCACTTCGAGATCAATTCCAAAAGAATGGACCGAGGAGTGGTTAGATAAAAATGGTTTTCCAACTATGCCAGTTTATTCAGTTGGATTTGGAGCTAGTAAGGTCGAAGTAGCCAAACAATCTGGAATTGAATTATTTGTGGATGATCGGTATGAAAACTTTGTAGAGCTAAATAAAAACGGAATTTTCTGTTTTCTGTTCGATGCTCCACACAACCAAAGGTATGACGTAGGATATAAAAGGATTAAATCATTAAATGAAATCCTAAGTGGACCACTAAATAATTAACACCACGTACAATTTTACTTTTAGTAAGTTTTGAGTAAAATGGATAGCAGTCAAATATTGTTATCCATTTTTTATTTTAACAAAATACCGTTGTCATTTAACAACCGATAAAAAGCAAAACCAATCAATCCCCTACCTTAATAAAGTAAATTTGCATTTACTATTTAGAACGCAAATTTTACTTTAAAATGAAGACACCTAAGCATTCATTCCTTTACTTTGGAATGTTTTTATTAATTGTTTTAATTGGTATTCAGTGCCAAAAAGACAATGATCCAATTAAGCAAGAAAAGCAAGTTCAAACAGAATTAACTACAAGGGCATTAGGAGACACTCTTTTCATTCCAATCACATACGGAGGCGAATTAAAGGTCTATCCTAACACAATTGTTAGATGTCGAAATAAAAAGACTGGTAAGTTCGAATATCAAGCTTTAATGTCAGGAGACCAAGTTCTTCCTGCTTGCAAATACCAGCAAGTGAGCTATCACGACAAGGTAAATATATCAGACACAGGGTTAATTAGACCTATTGATACATTTTATATCTGTAGACGAATAATTAAATAATTTGCCCAGTTACAAAGCAGCCATAGAACATATTAAGGACGCTCGGAGAGGTGACTATTTCGAGCGAGTTTTTAATATTACTGGATTATCATTAACTGGAAAATCTGCAAAATGCCAAGTCAAGGCTGAAGTAGACTCAGAATCATTGCTTGAATTTTCAACAGCAGCCACAACGATAGTAATCTCAGGAAGTTCACTAACGATTAAATGTGATGCTGACTTATTTATATTACCAACAGGAATATACATATACGACATAGAGATATTTACAAATGTGCATGACGTTGCAACAATAATAGAGGGAACATTTGAAGTAGTTGACCAAACCACAAAATAATGCCTGATGTAATTGTAGAAGCTATACCACCAGTAAATGTAGTTAGCAATCCAATTGCAGCGCAAGCGGCATATGTGGAGCAAGTGCCACCTGTTGAATTAATGGCATATCAAGCAATTACTCCGGGTACTTTGCTTGATGTTTATGACGAAGTTCCAAGTGGTTTAATAAATGGTTCAAATGCAATCTATACGAGTGCATTTCTATTTATTCCTGAGACGCTAAGAGTTCACGTAAATGGAATAAGATTAAAGCCAGGAGACGAATATGTTTCTTCAGGAATGAACACCATAACACTAATGGTCAGCCCTGAAGTAAACGATATTATTTTAATTGATTATAAGAAACACTAACACCTAAAAAATAAATAATGGCAAGTACAACGATTAAAAAATCCCAAATAAGGGACGGAGCAATAGACAACGCTAAAGTAGCAGCCGGAGCCGCAATTGCAACCACTAAACTAGCAGACGGAGCAGAATTCTTAAAGAGAGACGGATCGGTCGCAGCGACAGGAAACTTTAACTTTAACTCAAATAAAGGGGTCAACTTAGGAACCCCGACCGTATCAACAGATGCAGCAACTAAGTCTTATGTTGACTCAGCGGTTTCAGCATTGAATTCATTATTTAAAATGAAGCCCAATGTAAGGGCGGCTACAACAGTCAATATCACAATATCAAATCCAGCTACAGCGGTTTTTGATTCAATTACCTTGACTTCGGGTCAGCTTTTATTAGTTAAAGACCAATCTTCAGCAGCAGAAAACGGTATTTATGTTTTCAACGGATCGGGTTCTGCTTTAACTCGTATTCCAGAAATGGATGCATGGACAGAAGTAAATGGAGCCGTTACGACCGTAGATGAAGGTACATTAAAAGCAGACACAATGTGGTTATGTACTTCCAATTCAGGCGGTACAATAGGATCAACTGCTATCACATGGACACAAATCCCAACAAGTGCTGGACTTAGTTCATCAAACTTTGTTGACAAAGAAGTTCCAAGTGGATCGATAAATGGATCTAACACTGCTTTTACATTGGCAAATACTCCAACAGCAGGAAGTGAACATGTTTTCTTAAATGGTCAGCTTCAAGCATCAGGAGCTGGAAATGATTATACTATTTCAGGAACATCAATTACTTATTTAACAGCCCCTGAAACAGGCGACGTTTTGGTAGTTTCTTATAGAAAATAATTGAGTGGCTAAAACAAAAATAAATTTTGGTCAAATAAAGCTAAATGCAGAGTTCGACATCGTTTATATCATAGACGGTGGCGGCTCTGTTATTACTACAGGATCAAAAGGAGGTTTGTTTATATCCTTTCCTTATACTATTGTCGAATGGACATTAGCCAGTATAGATTCCGCAACTACAAGCGGTTCAATAGTCTTAGATATTTGGACTGATACTCAGGCGAACTTTCCTCCTACAGTTGCGGACACAATAACAGCAAGTGCAAAGCCAACTATCACAACTTCGACTAAGGGCCAGAGTTCAACCTTAACAGGATGGACTACAGCCCAAACCGCAGGAAGATGGGTTTATTTCAATGTGGATTCAGTTACGAGTTTAAAAATGGTTTCTATCACTTTAAAATGTACTAGAACCTAATGGAAGGTCACGAACAAATCAAATGTATTAAATTAGAGAACACTTCTATCCAGTACGATATAATTTCTCATTTATACGAATGTCCGATTTGTAAAAACCAACACAGATATGCAGAGCCAAATGAAGGTGAATTTGTCTTTTGTATAGGCACCGATTTTGGGTTATTTATACCAGAACCTGAGCCATATGTAAGACCACCATCTAAAGCTGATCCTACACTTATAGAAGAACTAAGGCAACAATTTACAGATTACGAAGAAGTTACTGAATAATGGCGAATCTCTTATCAATTTCTAGCGGAAATGCAAGCAGCGCCTCAACATGGGGATTGGTTGACGCTACAAGTTTTGTAAGCTCTACAGAAACAGCAACCGTTTTAACAACATCACGAGTTGGAGCAACAACTTTTACACCCGGAGCGATTACAGTGGCAGGGATAGCAGTAAAATTGGCTGTTAGGACAAACACAGCAGGGACAATGACCGTTGATTTAGACCAAGGCGGTTCAGCGGTCGCAGGCACAACAGTAACGATAAATGTTGCTGACTTGCCAGTTGCGGCAACTGCTGACCTTAACGGTGGATGGCATTATTTTGAATTTGCAAGTCCTGTTACATTAGCAGCGGCAACGGCTTATTCAGTAAAAGCCAAAACCAGCTCAAGTTCACAGGTTTCTTTATTTGCCACGAGTTCCTCGAATTGGTGCAGATGTTTAGTAACTACTACAACCCAAGCACCAGCAGCCGGAGACAACATGATTGTTTGTGGAAAATATACTGGACAAGGCGCATCAACTTCATACACGGTAACATGGGACATCACAGCATCAACAGACTTTGGAAATACACCAACAGCCGCAAACTCATTATTAGCCCCTGGAATATGTGTTTGTAATAAAGGTACTTTAGAAGTTGAAACAGCATCATCAACAAACTATGTGATGAAGATGTCTAATTCAATTATAGTTTATTCAGGAGGCGTTTTTAATATGTGTACTGTAGGATCTGAAATGCCTAGAACATCATCATTTACACTTCAATTTGATTGTGGTGCAAATGTTGATTATGGATTAATTATTCGTAATTTAGGAACTTGGACAAGTCAAGGACTTTCAAGAACAGTATCAAAAAATATATATTATTGTAAATTAAACACGGACGAAGCCGCAAATAGCACTTCATTAGGAGTTGACACAGATACAGGATGGTTGGACAATGACGAAATTGCAGTAGCGTCCACAACAAGAACAGCAACCGATTGTGAAGCTGGAACACTTAATGGAGCAGCAGGTGCAAGTTCATTAACAGTAGATGGATTTGCAGGATCTGGAGGCGGTTTATTAGTAGCACATTCTGGAACAAGTCCAACTCAAGCAGAAGTTATTTTACTTACTCGAAATATTAAAGTTTTAGGAGCTAGTGCAAGTTTACAGGCTTATATAGATATTAAAGCTACAGCTACGGTTGATGTAGATTGGACTGAATTTAAATGGCTAGGAAGTGGCACCACAAATAAAAGAGGGATAGATATCGCTACAACCACAGGAAGTTGTTCATTTCAATATTGCAGTTTAAGAAATTTTGAAGTTGCAAGTTCAATAGGATGTAATATAACTTCAACAAGTGGATCAAATATTAATATAAGTTATAATAATTTTTGGTTCATACATAGTAGTTTTATAGTTAATGCAGCAACATCAGGAGTTCAGACTTTAACATATAATATTGGAATAAAAACAACTGGATCTTCAGGAGTGTATGTACTGAATGATATAGGCTGTATTTTTACTGACAACGTAGCAGTTGGAAGCACAAGCGCAGCTGCTAACGCCTTTGTACTTGCGGAGATCAGTGCTGGTATTATTAATACTTTTGAAAGAAATGTGGCTCACAGTATAACAGCGAATGCATTACATTTTTCTGGTCAAGCTATTGGCGGCATTATAGATTCTTGTATTTGTTGGAGAAATGGCGGCGCAGGTGTAAATATTGTAAACTATGTAAGCGATATTTTTATAAATAATTGTACTTTTTTCGGAAATACAACAAGTAACGTAAGTCAGGCTGGTGGTACATTTTGGGATGTAACTTTTTATAATTGCGCTTTTAATGGCGACACAACGTTTGCAACTTCATATGGCTTTAATATGACCGCACCGGCATGTAGAATAAAATTAATAAGTTGTAATCTTGGTGTAGCAAGTGGAATTTATGCTACTCATACAACCGCCGACATACTTGCAAACACAACAACACAGATACAATTATTTTTAATTAATACGAAATTAGCATCATCCACAGAAATATCAGGACAAACATCTTTATCAGTTAATTCATATATCTCATCCCAAAAACACGACCAAACCACAGGCTTACATAAAATGTGGAAGCGATACGGCACAATAACCATAGATACAACAAATGTTTACTCAGGCACGACTTCAATGCAAATGAAGCCAAACAACGCTACTAATAAATTACAAAGCATTGGACCAAGTGGAGGTTTTAAAGTTCAAGTTGCTAGCGGCCAAACTTGCACGCCTACAGTTTGGATCGCAGAAGATGGAACATACAACGGAAACAGAACAAGATTAATACTGCTTAGAAATGATGCAATGGGCATAACTAGCGATACTGTCATTGCAACAGCAACAGGGTACGGAACATTCACATGGCAATCACTTTCAGGAACAACGGCGGCTGCAACAAGTGACGGAGTTTATGAATTCTGTATCGACGTAGATGGCACAGTTGGGAACGTGTATTGTGATTTATTCAGCGCAATAGTAACATAAAAATAAAAATCATGAAATTCAAAATCACAGAAATTCAAAACCAAGACTTTAGCCAAATAAACGTTTTGGTAACCGTAATGAATGACGCTGAAAAGGTTCTAGTAAAAAGAGTCTTTACATTGCCATTTGAAAAGTACAGTAATTTGGATAATCAGGGTTTAATTGATTGGGCGACAAACGAAGTCAAAGTAGCTAAAGAATCCATAAGAAAGGAAAACGATTTCAAGGATTTAATTAACCAAGTTATTGACTTATAATGCCCGCTAATTCATTTGATCATTGGAGTGATGGATTCCCATTTTGCGGAGTTGATGATGGCACAAATCCAAACGGTTCTATGAATTTTTGGGATCAGGGATTCCCTTATATTTATATATTTTCAACAGCAGGAACACCACCGAGCGGTACACCAAGGAACTACGGATTCATTATAGGATAAAAAAACACAACACCATGAAAGAATTTATACTTGCAATACTTCCAATTATTATGGTCGTAAGTTGCGAAAAGGAACCCGAAAAAATAAAATGCATTGAATGTTATACCTATTCCACAGGCTTCACATCTCATTATTGCGATCAAAATCAAGAAGAACTTGCAAGATATGATTCTACTTTAAATGCCAATTACGGAAAAACCGATTGTCAGTATTTCACAAAGTAGATTCATAGTAAACTTAGCGAAAAAAGCAAATATTTAGCAATATATTATAAAAATATTGTATTTGATTATTACATATGTGAGATAATTGCTATATTTGTGGATCGAAAAGTAATCAAATAACCCCGTCATTTGAATACATATATATTAGCCTACTCTAACCAAAACGATGAAACAATAAAGGAGCTATCCTTTAAGCACCCTCATATACTTATTTGCTTAGACTCAGGAACAAGTTTTAGAAACGCCTCTCTTTTTAACAACTATATACCAGCCAATAACCAATTAAAATTAACTAAGCGTCCTATGGGAGTTGAATTCATTCAATTTCCAGGATTAGAAGCTAAGGACATAATGGCTTTATGGTTAATAAAAAACAAGATCGAAGAACCAAAGCGATCAAATAAGACACTTTTATGTAAAATCTTACTTGGTAATTCGGTCCGAGGCATTCCGCAATTATGCAGTCCCGAGAATTCAAAGAATTACACCGAGGACTTTGACCCAAATATAGAGCTTTGGAAGGCTTACAATATACTTGAAGATGAATTCGGAATACCCTACCAAAGACTTCATTTAAACGAGCAACTATTCAGTTACAAGCTAAATCTGTTCATGGATAATTTAGAGGGGTTTGATAAAATTTATAATCAATTGTAATGACCGATCTAGCCAAAATACTACTATTAAAGGGCTTAGACTCTCAGGAGGCTAAAGACTACTTCCAACAAACATTCGAAGCTATTAAAGACAAAGAATTAAAATTGGAATATTCGTCAGTAAACGGAATAACATTAAAGAAAGAAATTCATTCAACAATAAAAATACTAGATTATGAAGATATGGCTGAACAAATCAATGATATTATTGAATCATTAATGTGCATGGAAATATTTGGAGGCAATTTTACAAATAGGCATTTAGAGGAGGAGGTAGGATAAAGAACTATCGAGGCAAAAATCGTGGCAATGGCAGCTAAAGGAGTAACTAACCCAAAGACAATAAAAAACCTAACCGCTCCACCTAAAAGTGGAAAGGAATGGAATCAGATTGGAGTTGCTGGAATAAAACGCAAAGCATCAATCCGCAAAAGGTTTAACGAAGCCTTACTAGATGGATACGCAATGTTTGAGACCAAGGACGTAGAGCTACTAGACGAGGCTGGTAATGTTTTGAATATTCAATTTGCGTCCGCAAGAATAAAGGTCCCAACTGATTTGGATTTGGCTTTAATTGTAATTGATGAGGCTAGGAAAAGAGATGCAAAGTTCATGCAAATTGCCATTAACATGAATGAAAACTATGAGAACCGAAAAATAAAAGCAAGTAATAAATCAGCAAACGCACAACAGAGTTTAGCTGATCATATCAATGGACTTAAAGTAGGTAAAGTACTTGACATTCCAGTTACTCCATATGAAGATTATGGACGTGAGCCTTAATGACAGATATAATTGACATATGGGATAAAGTAACAGATGTCTATTGGTGGAACAAAATGGCAACAAAGCCACTGGTAGTAAATCAAGGAGGAACATATTCAGGCAAGACAATTGCAATCCTTCAGGTATTAATTGACAAAGGAATAGAGGAGCCAGGGAGTAGAATAACGATCACTACTCAAGACTTTCCAAAATTATATGATGATCCTTTGAAAGAATTCAAAGCATTGATAGCTCAAGAAAAGATAAAGCATTTCTTTGTTGATATCGATTTGAATCGAGGGGTTTATAAAATGCACAATGGATCATCTTATACCTTCAGATGTTTTGACAGTGTTGGAAAAGCGACTGGAAGTAAAAGAGATTATCTATATGTAAGTGAAGCATGGGGAACGCCCTATGAAATATTTTTTGAGTTATGGATGAGAACCGAAAGACAGGTTTTTATTGATTATAATCCCAGCAAAGAATTTTGGTCACACCAAGAGCTAATGCACCGTGAAGATTGTCAGACGTTCATTACAACGTTCATGGACAATAAATTTTGCACCGATAAAAAGAGAAATGAAATATTAGGATACTACCAAAAGTATTTGGAAACCAAATCAGAATTTTGGTTAAACAAATGGATGGTTTACGGACAAGGAAAGACAGGCATAGTCTCTGGTGTAGTTTTCCCAAGTGTAAGAAGGATAAACCAGTTCCCAGATAAGTATTACTTAAGATCAAACAAAGATGATCTATCCCATATATACGGCTTAGACTTTGGATATATGAGCGATCCGACTTGTATTGGTAAAATGGGAGTCAGGGCATCGGATGAGAGAATTGTGGCAGAAGAAATATTCTATGAGACAGGATACAACGCCTTTGATTTGCCTGACTTATTTCCGAGACTAGGGATAAGAAAAGGAATCGACATCATTGTAGCGGACTCCGCAAATATGGAAGCCATTGACCTATTGGTAAGACGAGGTTACATAATGGTGGCAGCTAAAAAAGATCCTGGAAGTGTGAAAGCTGGAATCGATTTAATCAATAAACACGGTTTGGATATAACGGTAAATTCCGAGAATGCTTTAAAAGAGCAAAGGAATTACATATACCGTAAGACTCAAGGAAGGTACGATAAAGATTTACCAGTGGATAGAGATAATCACTTCTTTGACCAACTCAGATATGCAGCGACATATTTTATTCATGGCTGGGGTGAGATCAGAGGCAAGATAAGAAGGATATCAAAACCACGCAGAGCAGTAGTAATTTAAAACAACATGAAAATAAAACAGCAAAAATTAGAATCTTATTTCAAAAGACTTAAAGCAAGACGAGCGCTTAAGAAATTAGAAAACAAATCACGTAAAATTCAACACCAAATAAATAAAAAATAACATGGAATTAATTGATCAATTAATTGAACTTTTTAAAAATAACGTAGAGACAGACCCAAGAACGATTCATTTAATGGAATCCGTTTACAGGGGAAATGTTGTCGCTAAGATTTGCACCGAGCCACAAAAGTACAATGTACTTATCTCGGAAATGATTACAAATTCAAAGCGGTTTAATGTGCCACTTCCTGAAGTAGAAAACAGGATACAAATGAATATCCAAAACTTTAGCGATGAGGATTTTAACGGCCCAAAGCCGACACCGCAACCTGTGCCACCTGTGGATTTTGAAGTAAAGACAGCAACTAAGGAAGCGGACCCGAATGAGAAACTAATCTTTGAGTTAGGCAAACTTACTCCTGAAGCTATTGAGAAGGAATTTACACTTGAATCTTATGTCGAAAAGTGTGAATCACTAGGTCACAAATTCAAGAAGTCCCCTAAGACTATTGACGAGGCGTTCAAATCATTTGAGTTATTCTATCGCAAAACATTAGGAATCTAACTAGATTGGTATGCAAAAAACATTCAAAGTATCACAAGTAAGAAATTTGTTAAATCAAGTCCACAATGAGCAAATAACATTTAGCCGATTTGTTGAAATTCTCAATGAACAAGTAGAAGACAAAAGAAAATTTGATATTAAACCAATTGACAATACATCACATTGGGTTGAATGGATGGAAAAAGATAAAAATAACGGATTGCAAGAACACGACTTATCGACCGCTGTACGTGAAATATATCAGAAAGTAAATGAGGTTATCGGGGCTATAAATGCAATATCTAAATGATCATAGCGAAACTCAATAAATCAACAGGCGAAAGTTTTGATTTGTCTATCCCTGAGAATGCCTCAGAGGTAGGACTTATCAATGCTCTGGACTTTGAATTTGCCTGTTTTGATGTGTTTGAGTTTTTAAAGAATCATTCAGAAGAAATGGAGCAAAAGAAATTCGAGTACCTACATTTTATTATTGTAGCCTTGAATTCTTTTTATACAGGGATAATCGACTTCTATGAGATAGATCATAAGAATTTAAATCTAAGCTCAGATGAATGGAATAAACACTTCTCTACCTTATCCAATAAAATAGACTACGAACAAGCAGAGCATAGTATTATTTCGATATTCAATCTGACTTACAGGGCTATCAAGCACACTAAGCCAGTTTTAAGGACAATGGATTATTTCGAATACAAAGGCGAAAGATTTGTTTTCCCGACAATTTGGATCGATGTTTTATTTCAGAGAGAGAATTTCAATAGCCCGAATGTCAAACAGTTTATTGAGCTACTACAAAACCAGGCTAATTATATCGCTTCGGTAAAAGATTTGAATAGTAGAGATCTCAAGACAGTTGAAAACCTTTATAGCAAATATCTTACTGATTTGGCTTATCTACTTTTAAAGGAAGGCGAATCAATCCCAGTAAATGAAGTTGACTGCAAGAAGTTTATCACTCAAAGAATGGACTTCTTTCAAGACATCGATCTACAGTCAGCTATTGATATTGAGCATTGGTTCAACCAGTACTATATCAGTTTAGAAAAGGACAAAGAGAACTACTATTATTTTAAGTCAGATCCAACAACCAAAGAAGAACAATTAGCCTATATCGAAGCTCAGAATAAGAACTCCGACATGATGAAGCGAATTGGATGGAAGTCAATCATAAATCGATTATTGGAAATTGGATCATTCAATGTTTCGGGAAAGTCAGCTATTGAAGCGGTGTTAACTGCTCCTGCAACTGACGCTGTAAAAACTATTTCAATTGATAATGCAAAATAAATAAAGGGTATGAAAAAAAGTGAGTTAAAGGCGAGTTTACAATTAGCAAAAACAACACTTAGGTTGGCAATGGATACATTAAAGCAAGCCTATAACGAATTAGAGGCAAAAGAAATAAAAGCATTTGACGAAGCAGTTAAAAAATATGCTTTTGATGATAATTACACCGAACCCCAAGCAGGAGACAAGATAGTTGAGAGTAATAATTCTGATTGGTTTACCAAAAACGATGATGGGACATATACAATTAAACTTAGTCCAAATACAAAGCTTTTCGAATGGATCGCAAAAGAAGACGATTCAAAAGTGACTAGATGGAATGAGCCAATACTGAATGATTTTAACGAGCAGGAAGAAATAAATAGAGCCAATTACGAAGAATTTAAACAACGTGGCAAAGAACCCAAAAAAGAAACCCCTTTATCCGACCTAAACAAAGAGGTTCAGGAAGAACTTTCAAAAAAGAATGACTTATCATGCAAATCCACCGATTCAACCAATTGTGAATCGTATGTCATTCAGGCTAAAGAAGCAGTTGACAAGTTTATGCCATTGGTGAATGGATGGGTAAAATGTCAGCCATTTGCAGAAGGTTCTAAAATATTTGAACACGAAGGCAATGGGCATATAGATCAATCATTTTGGAAGTGGAATATTGTAAATTATCGCAAAGCAGCGATCAAAGTTGCAATTGCACATTTTGAATTAATCCAAAAGCAAGGCGGCTGGTTGACACATATTGACTGTGTGCAAATTATTAATGAACTCCAAAAAATGCTATCAGAATGATACAAATCTCAATCCTAGCAATCGCATTCTATTCATCATATTTCCTAACTAAGACAAAGGAGCAACGATGATAAAGAACTATTTAATCAGAGTGTTAGCAGCGGTTTTGCTGTGGTTTATTATGGGAGGTTGTTTGCTTTTTGGAGTTTATTATTTGGTTAGTTTAATTCAAAAAAGTTAGTATGAAGTGGATAATTATAATAATCTTAAGTTATGCAATGTCAATTTCGTTTTTCGTATTGTTCAAAGGATTTCCTGATGCTTATTACATACTTTCAAGCACCACTATTTCGACTTTAATTTTATTAAAAGTTAATTCATATCAAAACCAAAATAAATGAAAAACATCTTAATCCTTGTCCTTTTCCTTTCATCAACATTTTGCAGTGGGCAAAGTCCATACGAAAATCTATTAATTCCAATCGTTGATACTGGAAATGCTTTTTTAGATAATTTTAGTAATGATGTTGATACCATTGATTTGACAATATATAGGCGAACACAAGATGGTGAAGTAATTACACCAACGCCCAATGATACCATTGCAGTAGATCTATTAATTTCCTTTCGTGGACTTGCCATTGTGGTAGATGGATATATTATTATAAATCGTGAATATGATGTTTACCTAGGAGGGCATACATACTTTAATGAAATTAGATATTTAAATGAAAACAAAAAACTATTTGATAAAGATATTCAAATTTGGCAACATAAATATAAGTAATGATCAAGCTCACCCTAATAACCATAGCATTCACCATCCTAATCGCAAGGTTATTTGAGCGTGAGTTTGTATTTATAAAGCACTATTTCACGGATGATTCACCAAGCGACTTTTAAAAAAAAATAATGAGAAACAACATATTAAAAAGAATTTGGGTATTACAGGAAGTGTCAAATAAAAACAGGCTTCCAACATTAGGCAAAGGCTTTTCAATCGCAAGAAGATTTAATCCATATAACCCATTGAGCTATATAGTAATTGTTTTACTATTTGCCATAGGAATTTTAATGTTTGGTTTTTATGGATTTTGGAAAGAAGTAGATTATCAAAATCCGTTTAAATGGTATTAATCATGAACCACGACAACGACATGACAATACTTAACTGGTTGCTTTGGATTATTTGCATCGGGGTTTTTATTTTAATGATTTATACGGTATGACAGTAGCGGAAATTAAAGAAATAGAAAGGAAAAGGAATTGGAGCCAAACCAAGTGTAAGGTGACTTTATATTTTCTAATTAAACATTGTGTAAGTGCAGTATTTGTAAATAATCCCTATTAAATGATTATGAAAAAACACCTAGCCGAAATCCTTAAACTAACAATAGCAATAGCCCTAGCAATTAAGCTAGTGGACTGCATGGAGGTTTTTATTTGTAAAGTAATATTGATGTGATGGAAAGATTAGTAAAAGAGATAGAGTTTGAATCGGAAGCATGTTCAGATATCATTGATATTGATACAGCCATTGATCAATTAAATAAATTTAAAAATCATGGTTGTATTGCTGTTAGAATAACATATGATGGGCTAAGCGACACCAACAGTATGGTTGGAATAAAATATCAAACCGAAACAGATGAAGAATTTCAAGAAAGAGCTAAAAGAAAAGAACAAGCCGAACTCGTCGAACTAGCCCGATTAAAAGAAAAGTACGAAAATAAATGACCCCAAGCCAACACAAATCATTCAACAAACTAAGGCTGTATTTCTACAAGCAACACCCTACTATGCTTCAAATGTACCTAAACATGGGATCAGTTCAAAACCCTTCCGTAATCCTAGAATTCCAAAGAAAATCATACGCAATCAAGAACTTAAAAAATAATATGGTGACTGATTTTATAGACACATTAGTCCCGGAGCATCTTATCGAAGATTTTAAAAAAGCATTAACCAAAAAAATATAAAATGGGAGCAAAAGCCAAAGCAAAATTAGACTTCAACGCCTTAAAAAAATTAGATGGCGATCCATACGCTGAATTTCTTAAATCTATTCCGCCAATGGTAGAAGAAAAACAGGAACTAAAGGAATTAAAAGGAACTGAGATCATCGCAATTCTAAAAAAACAAAAGGCGAAAAAAGAAGAAATTGCAGTTATCGATCCAAAAAGAACTTATAAAAGAGTCTTTGTAAGTCTTGTCCAAATGGATCATGAAGCAAACTGTAAAAAAGCATTTGCCAAAGGTGGAATCAAAGCCCTAGAAAACTATAAGAAGTTTGTAATCGAACAAAGTTATAAGATGCGAGGAAAATACCCTGAGTTGGCAAAGAACCCAAAACTGCTATCCGGTAAAGTTGGACCTATTCAAAAAGTCAAAAACCTATTTAATAAACTATTCAACAAGAAGTAAATGGAACACATTTCACGAAGGAGAATATTAGATCTAATCAAAGAGTCCGTTAAGTTCATGCCAGCGAGTATGGGAGCGGCAAGGTGTGAATCATATGCTATCATAGGAGCATTGAGTGACTTCAATAAGGATAATTTTGGCTACAAGACAGAAGATCTTAATGTCGATGCATGGACTAGGGAACAATCTACTTTCAATTATCTTGAATTGAAATATCCTTTGGTTTGTCCGACTATTTATTCCGGAAGAAAAAAGTATCAAATAGGAAATTTGTCCTACAGCCAGACTGATGATCAACTTAGAATATCAGTAGTTGATCGGTACATTGATGAAAAAACGAGCGATTCAGATTCAGCATTGAGATCTATTACCCAAATATTCGATGATACCGAAAAGGCAATCAATAAGATTCTGGAATATCTTTTTGCGGTCCAAGCCTTCAAAGTTCAAGTCACTACAGGGGTTTATATTTATGACTATTATCATCCTGACTACCTAGCTTATTTACTAGCCAATTCCAAGATAGTAAGCTATGTGAATTCCAGCTCCGAGGTGACTTTGAATAAATACCAAAACAACTATTTGGTATTTGTAAACTCCAATCTAAATCTAAATATTGAAAGGATCGACCAGCCTACAAGCAAGGATAATTTAATTGGCAGTCAAGTAACCCTTAACTGTATATCCTATCATTGCCATGACGGATTATTCGATTTCTTCGTAGATGATCAAGTTAAAATAATGGGACAATGACAGAAATCAATGATCGATTTTTAACAGGCGAATACAAGCTAATGATTCCACACCAATCAGAAGCGGTTAATCATGATTATGACGTTAGACATTTTTTATTTCACATAATTGATCGTGATACCCTAAAATTTAATCACGACTTTTTAATACAGATTCACTTCGAACTGTATCTATATAATAACACTAAATCCTTAAAGCACCTAAATAATTGATTGACCAAACACAAATAGAAAACTTTCTCAAAAAAGACCTCGCAGAATTAGCAGACTTCTTGGTAACTGATCTCAAGCGTGAGCTAATTGATCAAGGCCACGTCATGACAGGTAAGATGCGAGATTCAATAGAATTGGCTGCATTAAAACTTGGCAGCGGATCCATTGAGGCATTTGTAGAAATGGAAAACTATTATGGAGCATTAGACGAAGGAGTTCGGGCGAGCAGAATTCCGTTTCATCCTGGATCTGGTCGCAAATCAAGTAAATACATAGATGGATTAATAAATTTTTGGATGATTAAAAGGGGATTATCCAAAGACGAAGCAACAAGGGCCGCTTTTGCAACTGCTCGAAAGCATAAAAAAGAAGGAATGCCAGCACAATCCAGTTGGCAATTTGCCAGCAATGGGCGAAGACTTCAATTTATGACACGAACTATCGAAGAATCAAAACACTATGACGGATTCGAAAGCAATATTCAAAACCAATTTGAGAACGTAAGCGAAAGAGTATTGGACGAATTTGAATTGAGTTTACCCTAAAATAATAAAATGACAAGAGTAATTGGTTTTAGTTTAAAGTTGGAAGGGTCACAAAAAACCGTGACCGAATTAGGAAATATTAATACAGCACTTGGAAATGTTTCAAGTCAGATAAAAAAGATTAATGAAGGCGGAGTCCTTAAGCCATTATTTGAAGATCAAGCGCAATTTAAAAGCGCACTTCAAGAGAACACTAAGGTACTAAAATCAATGGACACGCTGTTAACTAATCTTGGCAAAGGCAAAAACGTTGACCAGTCCGCAATTGATGCGCTTTTAGTCACTATCAAGAAGCTAAAAACGGAAATTGAGCAGCTCAAAGTTGACCTGAATAATATTAAGAGCCCAACTATAAATGTGGCATCAGGTGACGGATTGGACAAGCTAAAGGAACGAGCCAAAGCGGTCAACCATGAGATCATGGAAATCGCACCAGCTTTTAATGCATTGGCTGACGGAGCCGGATTAAAGCTTCTAAATCAAATAGCTGCCATTGATATTAAGTTAAAGCAAGTCAAAGCTAATATTGCCAGTACTAAAGCAGACTCAGGACCCGATCAACAAGGAAATTTGACATTGTTATTGGCAGAAGAAAAGGCTTTAACTAATCAGAAGGTTGAACTCAACAAACAAGTTAAAGATGAGATATCTAATTTTGATAAACTCGGAAAAGAGATAGACCCGACTTCAATTATCGGAATGCGCAATGAATTAAAGAGACTCAAAAACGAGTTTCTATTAATGGGTGAAGAACGAAAGAAATCTCAAGAAGGTCTTGAAAAATTCGCACGAATAAATGTAGTTAATGCCAAATTAAACGAAGCCGAGCAACAAATCGGTGACTTTATAAGAAATGTAGGAAATTACCGTGATGCTGTAAGTAGTCTATTGCCAACTTTGGAAAAATTAACCAGGGAAGGAAAATTAACCGGCAATGGATTAGCAGACGCTTTTAGATCAGAAGCATTTGCCAATGTCCAAAAACTAGAACAAGAAGTCACAGAGTTAGCGCAGGCATTCGATAAGTTGACCAAAGAAGAAAAGGAGGCGGAAATAGGTGTTCAGTTATTCTCTAAGCTCACCGCCAAGGCAAATGAATTGCATGGTGCAATGAGTAAGGTTCCCAAAGAAACGAACCGAGTCAAAGGATCTCTTATAAGCCTTGGGGATCTAATTACAGGCGGTTTGATTACAGGAGGTCTCTTTGCATTGGCTAGCTCCGCAAAAGCATTTGGAGCCGCTGCCATTACGGAATTCACCCAAGCAGAAACAGCATTGAGTAAAATTAAAGCTCAATTAACTGCTACAGGTAATGTTTCGGGCAAAACAGCCGAACAATTAAAAGCATTAGCCACTAAAATAGAAATCAATGTCGGGATTGATGGTGACCAAGTATTAAATGAAGTCACTTCTAATTTATTAAAATTCGTCAGGGTACAAGGCGAAGTCTTTGAAAGAGCACAAACCAATGCTGTAGATTTAGCTCAGGTAATGGGCGGTGACTTAGCAGGAGCCACAAATCTATTAGGTAAGGCATTGGATAATCCAATCAAAGGTATATCATTGTTAAACAAGGCAGGAATTGGATTAAGTGAAGCCACTCAAAAACAAATCAAGGATGCTGTAAAAGCCAACGATCTATATAAAGCTCAGGGTATTATCTTGACTGAGGTTGAAGGAAGGGTAAAAGGCGTTTCGGGAGCGATACAGAATTCAGATTTACAAAATCTTAGAGCTGCTACAGTTGCATGGAATAATTTTAAGGAAACCGTAGGAGGTGTTATAATCTCAATTACTAATAGTTTTTTCAAACTGGGTAAAGAAATTTCAGACGGTACATTATTCACTCCTGTAGGTTTGAAAATTACAAAGGTTGCTTTAGATGATTTGACTGAATCAATTGTAAAAGAAACCAGCGCACTAGATTTAAGTTTCAAGGCTTTGAAAGATGATAATTTAAGTCGGGAAACCAAGAAGGTTATCATGGATGATTTAGAATCCAAATATGGCACATTAGTAAGTGCTGAGGAACTGGAAGGTGCAACGCTTGAAGATCTTAGCAGAATTCAAGCAAGACTTACTGAGGTGTCACTTCAACAAATAGAACAAAGGATCAAGGCAACAACAAGGGAAGCGTCTTTAACTGAGATCGCAAATAAGAAAATAGAATTAGCATTTTTAAAAAGAAACAGTACTGAAAAGTCTTCATTCTTTACTAAGGTACAAATAGCACTTAGTGGAGCAAGTGGAGCGAGCGTAGATAAAGAATTTGAACTAAAAGCCAAAGAGGTTCAAGATCAAATAGATAAACTAACAGTAGAACTTTCTAAAAGTGACGAAATACTTAATGATGCGATTCCAACTATTGATACTGAGAAGATCAAATTTTCTTACAAAGACGCTGTTTTAAAAATACAGACTATTTTAAGAGTAACAGGCAAAGCTTTGTCAGATCCTAATTTGACAGCGGAATCAAAAAAAGAACTCAAAAGCCTACAGTTAACATTCTCAGGATTTAAGGTTGACAGTAATTCAAGTCAGGATGTAATTAATAATATTGCAAATCAATTTAATACAGCATCAACAGCAATTAAAGGATTAACTGGAAAAAACATTGGGTTAATTGATAGTTTATCGGACGAAACAAAAAAAGCAGGAGACACCCAAGCCAAAGTTATTGATGATCAAATCAAACGATTAGCTGACCTAAATGAACAAATCAAAGGACTTAAGATTGATGCCATTGATAATGAATTTATCAAAAAGATTGAGGAAACAAAATTCAAAACTCAGAAGGAAATCGATAAGATTGAAATTGAGTTAAAAAAATTAGAAGACCTTAAGATTAAAACTCCAAAGGATGAAACCGAAATATCCAGGTTAAAAGAAATATTGGTTTTATTGTCTCAAGCAGAAGGCAAACAAATAAAAGTTATTGAAGCCGACCAAGTAAAAGCCATATCCGAAGCCCGAACCGAGTTAGTTAAACTCCAAAACGAGATACAACAAATCATAACTGACGGTACCAAAATCACAATTGAAAGCGAAATCAACACAGCTCAATTTGATTTAGGGCAGACTACTAGGAAGATTGATATTGAGTACACTACAAACTTAGATCAACTTAAGGCAGACTTAGCATCAGGGTTAATTAGTGAAAAGCAATTTGCGGACGAGGTTGTAAAACTAGATTCTCAAAAGCTTGACAAACAATTAGAAGCCGCTCAGAATTTCAAGACAGCAACCGATTCACTTTATCAAGCTTTATACGATACTCAATTAAAGGACTTAGAAATCAAGGACGCTCAGATTAGGGCGAATATTGAACTTGAAAGACAAGCTAATAACTTAAAAGCTATTGAGGAAGGAAGAAAGAACGGAATTTCCCAGGTTGTAATCGACAATACAATAGTTGAGAACAACAAGAAGGCAAAAGAATCCATCATCAAACAAGACAATGAATTTAATGCAGCGGAAAATAAATTAAACAATGAATTAAAAACCAATACTCAAAAAAGCAGTGATGATATTGTTGCCATTCAAAAAACTGGTTATGATAAGGATTCCGAAAATGCAAAAGCAGCAGCGAAACAAAAAATTGATGATCAAAAAGCACTTTATGACACTTTAAAATCTCAAGCCTTATCCATAGCTCAACAAATCTCAGACGCAATCTTCGACATTGACCAAAAAAACCTAGACCGCCAATTCGATGCCAGACTAGAAGGAGCCGAAAGAGAAAAGGCCGCTCAATTAAAATTACATAAAGGAAACGCTCAGGAGGAAGATCGAGTCAACCGAGAATATGAGTTAAAGAAACGTAAAATCGAAAAGGAACGATTCGAACAAAACAAAAAACTATCCATCCAACAGGCAATTACAAACGGTGCATTGGCAGCATTAAACGCAATTGCAACCACCAAGCCATTTATCGCAGGGTTAGCATTAGCAGCAGGAGCCGCAATATCTACAGGAATTCAGATCGCAAAAATTAGAGCCACATCATTCGCAGAGGGTGGTTTTGGACGTGAAAAAATGTTCAGAAGATCAGGCGAAGGCGGTTATACAGGAGCTAGTCAAGCACCGCCAGACCATACAGGTAAACGACCAGTTGGAACAGCTATGTATCATGAAAACGAGTACACCGCAACCGAAGGACAAGTAAATCAGAACAAGGATATTTTCGACATCGCAGAAGCGGACAGAAAGAGAATGCAGACAGGACAAGCCAGCCAATTAAAAAAACATCTATATGCTGCATTGATTAGACATGAAACAACGCCAAATATTTTTACTAAGAACAGGAGAATTGAAGCTCCAGTACTTTATCAGCCTAATTATTTTCAAAGAGCAAACCAAAGTTCCAAAGTTGAAATGAGCGAAGATTCAATCAAAGCAATGTCCAAAACAATTGCTGCAGAAGTTCACGCTTCAATTGCGGCTGGTACACATGAAGGATTTACCAAGGCAACTGAGAAAATAATTCAAGATCAAATTCGTAACACAAACCTTAAAAAAGCAATTTAACCATGGCCATAAATATAGTATCAAGCCCAGCCGACAACGCAAGCGCAAATGATCCCATAGTCTGGAAGTTTCAATTCACAGCATTAGGAACTCCTCCAGTAGTTGTTAGAATGCTTTATTATTTAGCAGACTCAGGAGGAACCCGAATAAGTGAAATATATCATTGGATACCAAAATCTACAGCTGAGATCCTTCCCGTTAACGTCAACGACTTGGTTTTAGAATCCGTATCAACTGCATTTCCTTCTTGTAATGTCGGAATGGTCACAGACTCAAACGCTGTAAAATCATTCAAGGTTTACTATGCTATTGCAAGTTTTGACACATCTACAGGAGTTGACACCGTGGCCGCCTATTCTCAAACACCAGTTAAAGCGGTTTGGAATACTGCGCTAAATATGGACACGGCTTCAAACTTTGTTTGGTCAGGCGGTAAGACAGGAACTTTCATGAACTCCTACCCTACCCGAATGAAATGGAGTACAGATGGAGAACAATACGCTTGGTTTGCAGGAGTTGGATCAATCCGGATAACTTGGTATAGTTCAACCGGTGCAACTTTAACCACAATAACCCATACTTTAACCGGCGCCACAGCCAAATATGTTTCTTTAGATTGGAGGTGCCATTCTATTGCAAAGCCTCATTCAATGTTATTAGAAGTAAA
>JAULBU010040573.1:0-14539 GCA_032358235.1 Odonthalia washingtoniensis | reverse complement strand
TGCAGTGAGAACGACCGTTTTTAATCTCAACACCGGCAGTGTACGCCATTTTACGTTTTGTCACGTTTTGTCACACCTTTTTGTCACGTTTTATGTCACGCTGTCACGTTTTCATGTTTTGCGTAGTTTGGCCATTTGGTCGACTAACCACGTGTCAGTTGACAACTATACACCGTATAGTACAGTATATTACTGTACTCGGCGCGCTATATGCACACTTCAATCGTCGCTTGACGGGCAAAGCTTACTCAAGAGGTCCTTTTGACCGCAAAACCACTTTCATTCTAATAGAGACAAGCACTCTTTCGGTCTGAATCTGACCCCGAACTTGCACTTCGCAGAAAACAACGAAGCCACGTCAGCTACGACAGAATTTCAATCTTGCGTTCGCGAGTCGACCAACTACGCCTTACAAGCGTCATCACTGGTCCGACCCAATTCAAAGTCTTGTACATCCCTCCCTCTTTAGAAGCGTAGCACCGTACGACACTAGGTGCCTTACTAAAACCCTTCCGACGACAGTAACTTTGAAGACACCAACTTTGTGGAGCCATAGTACATGTTTTTCACTATTGGTGTTCATGAAAAATGGAACGTGGTCCAAGCGGTATCGTATAGAATGCTAACTGGAGTCATTTCTGACTCACACGTTACAGTTTTTCTTTAAAGCTGGAATACTTCCTACTAATAATAGACCAAATATTATAAGGTATGATTATGATTTTAGGCTTAAAGGATGATTCTGGGTATGGCGAAGTGCAAAAATGTGAAGTGAAACAATGGGGTTTCGGATGAATTGAAATCGATTGTGTTCATATCTAGGTGTAAAATTTTTGAAATGTTCTGATTGAGGCATATGAGTTTTTTGTATGGGAAAAAGAACATATAGCTGACGGAGTGTAGCCAGGTGCACTGAAGACAGTTGTGTCACCCACTATCGTACAATACGGCCGTGATACGTACGCATCAGAAAGGACAAACCTTCACAAAGAGAGGCAGCAGTTTTCACCCGGTGTACCAACGTGCCAATACAATTTCGGCTAAAACGATCCTCTAATATCATTTGTCGATTTCACAACATTTTGGTTGGAAGACTATATGTCTCATGAAGTTTATTTGTTTCTGATATCATGCATGAATTGCATATCCACTACGGGGGGTGAATTCATCCCTCGTCTGCACAGCACTACGATACATGGAATAGAACCGAAGTAACTCGTTTAGTTCGATTACAGAGATATTGGAAAAGGTACAACAGGTGAGAAATATGTGCTCATGGTGCGCGACGAAAACAGTGGCTATAGTTGGTTCTACCTGCCTCCACCCACAACTGTAGAAAATGTTGCTAACGATCTTGTTGATTGGAGTACAGCATTTGGCATATGAAGTGGACTCATGTCCGACGGCCCTCCTAATTCTAGAAATGAGACCATACGTCTACTCACCAAGGGGCTTTTCACGGCTCATCACTTTAATTTACCACGCAGCGCTTTGTAGAACGTAGCAGTAGAGCGATTAGGGAAGAAACTAATACGCCTGGCTCGTTCTGTGCTTCTTGAGTTGAAAATTCGTCATGATGAATGGCCTCAGCTCATTCCACCGTTTCAAAGTGCGATCAGTAACGATCCATCGGTTCCACGAAAAATATGGCACCAATTACTGCGTTCACTGGTCGACCACCCTCATCTCCCATTTCGACTATCCTCTGCTCCATGGACTCCAAGCACGTGATGCTCGCTGACACACAACGAGTAATAACAATGAACGAGGAGGATTTAGTCTTCTCTATGGATAATTTGCAATGATTGTTTTTGATGAAAATAAAACAAGGGACTTTGGTGAAAAATGAAACACTTCTTTTTCTTCGACACCTTCGTTACACAAAAACGAGTCAGCGAAAAAACTTCATCTTTATTTTTAACCTTCATAAATCACCTAGGAAGTTTTACAGTGAGCACTATTAATCATCAGACTATGACTTGTTAGATTTCTAACCCATTTATTGACTCACTCAATTGTACTATTTCCATTTTTAATCATTGATTTCACAGGTTTTTTAAGAGATAACAGATAGAAAAGGAGAAACTACCATGGATATAATCAACTCCGCTCAAGTTAGTTTCGCACTAAACTATCTCCGCCTTTACAAACCGATCCGGAATCCATACGAGTATTATGTAGCAATTATGAGCAGTATGTGAATCAAATATTGTCTCGCGCGAGTAAACTTTCTGTTGGAGCAAGTTCTAGTACGATGTCCACTGCAACTGTATGAGTTGTTGATATAAAGTTTTGGTTTGACCTGGAATTCCTTCAGTCGTCGATTTTCGTCTGCGTCATTACCGGTTCTGAGGGCTACGAAACACTAAGCGGTCAACAAGTACGAGAACTCTGAGAAGAATGATGTCAAGAGTCCGAGAAAACGGTTACTATGGAAATATGGATGAGATCGTGTGCAAAGACCTTTTTAAAAAAATGTGAAAGAGAAACTAAACAACCAGGATGTAAGTTTTACTCACAAATTACGATACGATTCTAGTTCGACACGGTTTGAAGTAGATTATCGACGAAAATCAGAAGGTACAGTGGAAAATGTTTTGTCCAAAAATACGACAACAATCATTGAAGAAACGTTTAAAAGCTGATTTAAAACTATCCAAATATGAGTTCAACAAGTACTTTAATGGCCTTCTTAAACACCCTACTAGTTGGTAATCATCGACTAAACGGATAGTATCTGTTTAGCAGATGATTTCAAGTTGGTGGAAATTAATCCATCGTCAAAGCAGAGCCAAAAAGATGAAACCTCTTACTTTTCAAACATTAACAGAAGTGGTGGTGGGTGGAAAGCAGGAAGTGAAAAGTTGTTGAATACCGAGAGCAAAGGGGACAGTTGCGAAGAATTTAGTGATGAAGTTGGGTATCCGTTGTCTGCAAGTAGGGAATCCGGTATTTCAAAGCTGCAAATTCAGTGGTTTAAAATTACTTGAGTCATTACGGAAGCAGTTAGTTTTCCCAAGGGGCTGTATTATTTAGTTTACTATACCGGTAGATGGTGCTAAAGGAGGACCTTTTATCATAAGTAGTTTTCAGGAGTGGGATGAGAATATCCATCGCGACAAATTCCAGTGGCCGCTCGGTTGGAATAATTGTAGGTTGTGTTGATATTGATGCGGCGTTCTGCGAACCTCAGAATAGGAACGGAAGTCTTGAACCGTACGGCTGACATCGTTTCGCATGTTGCGCCAGTACAAGATTCGGCGTACGTTATCGTACATGCGGTTGACACTAGGTTATCCATCCGATATACGATAATGGTAAAGGTAGAGAAACTGATGAATAAATGCATGCATTATTACTGTTTGAACAGCACCGTACATTTTTATCATCGGACTAAGAATCAGTAACGGCTGATGGAGTATAATGATTCGGGTTCGTCGTTTAAGTAACGGTACGATTTGCATTCCATATCAATAGTTGAGCTCGGATGAGCTCGTCCTGTGAAACAGGGCAGTGGTCCGTCGAATGTACAAAGAACACCCAATTCTATTCCGTGGAAGAATTGTCCGTTAATTTCAGGATGGGTGTGAAGTCCGAGATATCAATGAAGGGTGTCACTATTTCACCGTTCGGTAGTAGGCGGACGGGGATGTCATCTTCGGTTGGGCTGGTATTCGTTCCAGTTGTTGTGAATGGAGATAGGGCGTCAGGGGATTGATGGTGGAATCGAGGGATCTGGTGTACTTCAAAGTCAAACTCCATGAGACAGAGGCGTTATAGTTATGTACTTCCCGTAGCACAAGGCAAGCTCATGATCCCACGGAAGGATTCGTGGTCCGTACAGATAGTTAAATGAGTGCTCTGGAAGTAGGGTATAGCAATAAAACGAATGAGATGCGAGCCACTCTCTATGTATTTTGTCATAATTCCGTCCGGCTTTGTTGAGTGCGCGTGACCAATAACAAAGCGGTTTAAGTGTCTTGTCATCAGTTTGTTTCTGCATCAGCATACAACCAATTTGGTTATCACACGCGTTCGTATCAACGGTAAAGGATGCTCCGACGTAAGGTGGTGTCAGCAGCGGGGGGATCTAGGTTTCTGCTTGAGATAGGCGACGTCTGTGTTTCCGGAACTGAATGCCTACATTCAAATGGCGTAGTTTTTGGGTGGAGTAAATATCTACTAGGCCATGCTAATTTTGAGGGTCCGTGTATGTTACATATCACAAACTACAGTGTTTGAATTGTTACTGCTTGAAACTGAAGGAAAATCTACACAATTTGAAGATTAGTTGTATGGGCCATTAACTGTGCGGTCCACGTACTGTAGTGTTTATGTATGAAGCGTGCGATTGTACCTACGGGCAGTGTATAATAAATGGAAGAAATACTGAAGGGAACCTTTAATTGTTTAGAAAAGTGTAGGGATATACTATTGAAAAAAGCTTTCAGATACCGGACATTTCTGTGTGGGTGTACTGCAAAAACAATACACATCTTGTTAGAGAGAGTGAATGAATTCTTCATAAAATACTACGAAAAGTGTAGTTTAAAATGGAAGTCACATTGACTATGCAGTTCATATGTTGAATGTGACACCGTCGGTGCATCCCAAGTTTCCATCAATTTACTGCATGGAATCTTGAATGGTGAATCCAAAATATCAGTCATTTCATTAAAAGAAAAGTGGATGGTACTACGGTTTGTGATGATACATGTGTGATATATTTAAATACTATGATGGTATACGCGGTAGCTAACATAGCTATATGGAATATGGGAAATACAAATTGCAATACATGTATCCCAATTAGAGTATACATTTGATATTTAATTTTAATAATAATAGTATCATACCATAGTATGCTATATTATAACTAGTATGTCGTCCTTTCTTTTTTTGACATTTTTCAATTTTATATAATACGATCAGTGATCATATGATAAGAAATATAAAAATGTCAGGAACAGAGAAAAGGACTGAATAACAAAAAAGGGTACTAATACGAAATGTGATAAAAAGGTGAAAGTAAAATAAAGTAAAAACAATAAATCTAGAAAATATATAGATTCCATATAACCAAAACGTTCCCAGGTTACTAAACCAGTGGTAGATTGATATTCCAGTTTCAAATCCTGTGGATATTAGTAATATCCACAGGATTTGCACCTGGAATATCAACATATCACTGCTACGACATATACCATGTTGATCTGCTAAAATAGAGGAATACATACAGAAAAATCATTAATTGAAAATAAGTTAGAATTTTGTTTTTATATCAATAGACATGGAATTAGATCGTGTGCATAACAGAAGAAACATACAAGAAATCGTAAAATGCCGTCAGGAAAACCGGGGGAGTAAAACGGAAAAAGCTACCTGTTCAGGGAATTCAGATGGTGAAATTAATGAGAAGAACTGTTAGTAAATAAGAATTCAATAATAATATAATGTTGGTTTGAGAAAAATGTAGAATGAAACGTACCTTTGCAAAATGTTTTGTGCATGAAATTAAATTTCAATATATGATGACTGACCTGTTATTGCGCGGTGCCGCTTGTTGAAAGTTGAACGGCTGTTGTTTTAATTGCATGCAATAACGTATATTGCTCGTCGCTCAATTTTGCAAGTTGATCGGTGGCAGGTGAAATTGCATTCAAATCTTTGGATAAGATGACTGAAATTTGGCGAATAAACTATGTTGATGGGGAGTGGTGAATTAGGGGAATGTCAGAATGACGGATTGTGATACGTTTAAGAAACAGGTAATTTAATTGTGTTAAATTTGCACAAAAATTCGTCATCACTACTAAATTAAATACCGGGAAGAAGCGTACCGAACAGGTTGATTACATGTACAGGCCTGTATTCGGTTAACAATTTTTAAATGTGTTAATGTCAATAAAATTTACAATATTATTCTGAAAATAAAATTTTCGAAAACACTTCAACGAAAGTATTTAAGAAAATACTATTTAAAAATATACGAAATGAATAGAAATAACTGTAGGGGAATTTTTTGTCAGGCGTAGCTTATCAGTGAGGTTCTCCTAACCACGTAATACACCGCATTTACTGTCGCTAATATTACTGGGAATGAAGGTAGTGAAGAATTCTTATGGTGTAAAAAAAGGGAAACTTCACAAAGTATGATACTGTCTCTGAAAAATATAACCGACGTACGAATTTTATTTCAGACTGAAAAAATCGTATCAGGTAGTCATTTCCATCATAGCGCATAACATTTTCATATATTCACCTAACTCCTGTTACGAAATATTTGGACTTAGGAAAAGTTAACATAAGCATCTTGTTCTACTGGATGCTGCTGATGGCAAAAGATATCGGCAGCAACCGTTGTTGGCTACTACTAAAACTTTTGATGCATGTGCAACGCCATCAAATATACTTGGAATTGAAACGGACAAGAGTAAATTCGGAGAGTTGAACAAGTCTTTAGCGGTATTTTTGTGAATGTTAGAATATCGAGTAGGACGAAAGGGAGTTGAAGAAGTGATCAATATAATCCGAGAAGCTGACTTTGATGCAATAATATTTTCAAAGGAAGTTGCATGTATGGAAGATTGTATGAATATAACGGCCGAAATTGTGAGCAATGTCAGGAAAGGAAATGAAATATTCAGTAAGATGTCCGAAAATACTGCTGTGATAGTTTAATACTGCTGTGATAATTTGAAGAAGTGTGTAGTTGTATTTTGTTCTTCTCCAACCGTGTTTTCATTTGTAACTGTTTTGAGAGAAAAATATTTAAATACATTTTGAGAAAATTCAATTGTATCCGAAAGGAGTGCGGGAAACGGAAACTATTACATTAAATCATACTACTGAATAAATACTTGATAGCGCTGGGATTAGAAACTAGAAGCCTATTACTATCATTTAATGTTAGTAATAGGCTTCTGGTTTCAAATAAGTTATATAAAAGGGTTATAGGTTAAATAAAATTCGATGTTGTTAATTGCCTGCAAAGTCTAAAAAAGACAAAGTTTTCAGTTGTAGTAAAATATATCGAAGTGTGCAGAAAAACGTTCCCAATGTAATGGATGCGTGACCCGTTGAACTCACACGTGATTATTGTCCTTTGAACCATGCCATTACAACATTCGTTTCATGGGAAAAGTTGATATAATGGAGCACGATATTTATTAGGACTTTACAGTTGTAAACCGCTGCTTATGAAACTATCAAATCATACTACAGAATAAATAATTGAAAGAGTTGTGATTAGAAACTAGAAGCCTATTAATAACATGCAATGTTAGTAATAGGCTTCTGGTTCCTAATATGTTGTAAAAAATTAGATGTTGGTAATTGGCTGAAATTTAATAATGAAAAAGTTCTCAGTTGTGGTAGAATATATCAAAGTGCGTGAAAAAGAGTTTTTAATGTAATGGAAGCATGACGCGTTGCACGCACACATGATTAATGTCATGTGAAGCATGCCATTACAAAAGTTCTGTCCTGGGAAAAGTTGATATAATGGACCAAGATATTTATGATGACTGTACAGTTTCAAACGTCTGCTTATGGAGAGTGTTATGAAAAGGCAGAGTTTAGAACTGAAGAAAATAGATGTATACAGTTAATAAAGTTTGGTGCCCATATGAAGTACGGTTTTTCATAAAAAGTCAGACAGATAATGTTTTACAAAAAATGAAACTTCGTATGGAGGAAAAGTAATGTTACAGTAAAACATTTCTCTCATAGCAGTTACATTTTGATTGAACGTATGGTCCAAATTGTTTCAGAACAATACACTAAAAGTTATAAGCAAGTAAGGAAACGAAATCTGCTAGATTTTGTAATTGGTTATTGCCTGGAAATGAGCCATGCGGACTCGTAGTGGACCAAAATAATTTGTACAAAACGTTTCGCCGTCATCACTGAGAAATTTGGACCCCATCGAAAACGGCAAGAGTTGACTATATTCGTAGAGATGATTATGTTTAAGATAACGTTTCTGAACAAAGTTCAATGATATCTGTCGAATAGCGTGAGAGAGGCCGAGCAAGAGCAAGGGTTACAATTAGTGTTAGTTGAGGTAACAGACGGGGTGGTACTGTTATAATAAGGAGCATTGTTACGAACGAATTTTTATATAGTAGTAAAGTGGTTACCGATCTTAATAGCAATGATTCCGATTACAGAACAGACAGTGATGTGTTTGAAAATACTCCGAGTAATAGTCAAAATCGTACAGATTTGGATGGTCCCATTGACGAAGTAGGATCCTTTTATGTACTAGAAGTTAACATGGAAGAATTACGAACGCTGGAAGGAGAGGTTCGCCAATTGCAATCCGATAAGTCAAGACTTTTTGTGATGATGAATGAGTAAAAGGCAGCGTAGAATGAGAAAGCTCGAGAAGTATTGAATAAAAAAGTTTCAATAAAGTCTTCATAATCGGAATTTATGATCCTATATCAGAAAAAATTGAAATGAAAGGAATGGCACAGAGTTTAGAAATTGTAAATCAGGAAATTCTTAAAACATGTCTGATAACAACAAGAGTCCTGGGAAGTACGTGAATAGGATGATAAATCAAGTACCGACGAAGTACTTTGGAATTGCACTTGCGGTTGAAGAAAGAATGCAGAAGTGGGGATGAGAAAAAACCTGTTAGCTGGACCCAAAACAGGATCAGATTGTCTGGAACCGGACGAATAGAGCTGATATTGTGATAGAGAATGGAATTGAACGATTGGACTGTTCAATGATGGTACTAATGCATTTTTCTATTATATGTAGCAGAAAGAACATCGTCAGTAAGATTCGTTTTCAGAATGGTCCAAAATATTTTGGAAAACCAAAAATGGTTCATTTTGCGTCCTAAAAGAAGTAATGGTCCCCAAAAGTAGTCAAAAAACTGTTGATAGTGAGCAAATATATAAATGGTCAAGAAATCATAATGTTTTTAAGGAACTCTAACACTTTTTGAGGTAATTTGGAAACTCGATTTGATCTTCTCAGCAAATGGTTCTAAAAATTCAAAATTTCGAATAATTTGGTTGCCAAAATGAAATTGGGAAAATTAGAAATACATTACCAATCACTAAACATTCACTATCATCATTAAAAACTTTTCAATTTTTTGCGTATTATCATTTTTATTTTGGTGAAAATTCACGACGGAGTTGGCGATCGATACACGATGTAACGATCATGATGCTCGTTACAGACATATTGAAACAATTATTGAACAGTTTAATACTAGCGACAATGGAAAAAGACGTGAGCAATCAATACATGATCATCATGATCGTTATCCAAGAAAATACCGCACCCAGTGCGGCATTTTATGGGGTAAGAATTATTCATGAAAGTATATGTTACAGTGTTATCTGTACTATTTTTTAAATGTATTATTAGTAATGTATTAGTGGTACATGTCGATAACCGTCTCGCCTAGAAATCATCGGAGAACTTTCATTGGTCTTAATGATCAAGACGACATGCCGTTATTGACTGAAAGTAATTAAATTTACGAATTCAAATGTCAACATTCATAGTGCAAATGCAATTCAACGAAATACCACGGCCTTCAATGCCATTATAATTATCAACATTGTGGGAAGTCAATGAACCATCATCGAGCTGAAAAAGGATAAAACGACGTGGTAGTAAAAGTATAGCTATTTCACACGCTGTTATTGGTGACGGTAAGAGGATGCCTATCGATAGAGCCACATATTAACTATTTAATTATCCAAACTACTTCTTCTCACACAAATGGTTAGCGCAAGACACCCCTTACATACTATATACGGAGGACGAACTCAAGCGGATTCACACGGGATTCAGGCACCCCTCATTGAAGTCCACATACCATTTGTTGCGCAGAAAATCTGAGGGGAGCCTCCAAGACAACATCACGAAAGAACTGATCAAGATACAAGAAGACTGAAACATTTTCTTGAAGAATGCGGTTACTCCACGTAGATTTAGTTTGACGATTGGCATGGACAAACTGCGCTTAAAACACCGCGTCATCGTTGATATAATGTTTATCAATAATAAACCCATCCTTCACGTCGTGGATGAAAGCGCACATTTTTCAGCAGCTAGTTTCCTCAAGAACCAAACGGCCGAAGATATATGGAGGAGCATCAGGCGTCTTTGGATCATTACATACATGGGGCCGCCTGATTGGTTCGCAGTTGACGAAGGATCCGCCTATATCCCAAGGGAAATGAAGCAAAATGTAGAAGCAGACCGTATAACTCTCGAAGAGGTCCCAATCTAGAACCCGGGATCGATCGGCATCTTCGAGAGATACCATGCACCATTGAAGAAGGCATACTTGAAGGTGCGAAAGACCTTGTCGAGAGGAGGAACTACAGATACAGAATGTCTCCAGATTGTCGTCTATGCAGCTAACGCAACAATTGGCCCAGAAGAACTTTGAACGATGCTACTCGTGTTTGGCGCTCTACACCGCCCCGCGAGGAACACCCCATCGCCCACACAAATTGATCAATAAGTTGCCATAGAATCTGTCAAAGTGGAAATACAGACGAAAAAAGCAACTCGGAGAATAAAATTCGCACTACGACATAAGGCTTTGCCCGAGGCTAAGGAGGTATATGTTGATATCCAGAACTTACCATCAGGCACACCGGTACTCATGTACCAAACAACTTCCAAGACGTGGGAGGATTCGTTCAGGTACATTTCCATGAAGGGTGACACTTTAGTGGTGCAGATGAAGGGGGGACGCCGTATATTTCGGAGCACATGCGTGCGACCGTGGGTACGATCAATGTTAGAAAAGGAATTGGCACAAACCACGAGGGACCAGAAGGAATCATACGCAGAGGGAGAAGCTAATCAGACAGAAGACCAAAAAACTGGGCCAGACTACATCGAACTCTGCAACAAGCCGGGAAAAATCAAGGTTAAGAAGGCATCCGTTGAAGAAATGACGTTCGAGAATTCAAGTAGGGATGAACTCAACGGATTATTGAAGAATGGTACATTTATCCATTACACGAATCCACGTTGAAGAGGTCCACCAGAATCTTCAGCTCCAGGTTTTCTGATGAGTTTAAGAAGGCAGATGACTAGTTGAAAAGGAAAACGTGGTTGATTGCGCAAAACTACGCGGACCACGGCGCATGTTCGATTGCCACCAAAGAACCCACCGACCAACCATTTTCGCAGCGCATCGCATTATCTTTTGCAGAATAAATGCTACAGATGAAAATGTATACACGGTATATCACAAAAGCGTACATACAATCCTATCCAGAACTCAAACGGGATGTGTACATACGGCTCCAGAAGAGATGGGTTGCGAACCAGGTCTTCTGTTGAAGGTAGTTAAACCATTGTATGGGATACCAGAGTCCGGGCTTCACTGGTATCTCACGTACTTAGGACATCATCTGGGAATCTTGCACATGACGCGAGCACAATGCGATCCATGCGTCCTCATATGAAGAAATAAGGAGAACTTAGAGGGAATCATCCTGTTTCAGGTTGACGATTCGCTTAGTCTTGGCTCTCAACTAGTCTTGGAAGACGAGGAAGAAGCGTCCAAGAAATTCATATTCAAACTCCGCACTTCTATTTCGGCCAAAGAGACAACCTTCAGCGGAATAAGCATCAGCGAAACCAAGGATAACCATTACTCAATCACCCGGATAAACAAGATGGAACAATTGGAGCCGGCCACCACTCAACAGGAATTCAGCAGTCAAAGAGCACTCACAAAATACGTCCGAGTCAATGTCAGACCGCACCTATGTGCACCAATCCAATTGATCGCACCCGGTAACAAGCCCACATCATCGGATGAGTTTAAATCACTCAAAACGACGATACGTTTCCTAAGAGAAACCAAGAAATATGGCCTAAATTATGTTTCCCTCGACCTGACGTCGGAGAAGATCGTCCTACTCGGGGATGCATCCTTTCCGAACGCCAGCGGGATTTAAAGCCAACTTGGGAACCTTTTTCTGATGGTTGACCATACCGACAGCTGAAAAATCTTGCACTATGGAAGCAACAAATGCCAGAGGATCGCGAGTTCCGCCGTGGCGACTGAATTCCAGGAACTAATCCTCAACTTTGATTATGCCTTTATGGTCAAAACCATGGTTGAAGAAATTCTGGGAAGAGAACTGACAATCGAAGCAATGATCGATAGTAAAATCGTGTTCAATATCGTCGCGAAAGGAGCCAAGATGACGGGGTGGCGATTGAAAATCGACGTCCTGGAATTGTGGCAAAGTTACGACACGGGGGAGTTGCAACGTATTGCTTGGATACCATGACTGACTAACCATGGTGATCCATTGACGAAATCAGAACCCTCCAAAACATCACCACTATTCATTCACCATCATGACATAAAACATCTTTTCTTTGGAATCACACGGATTCGCGCTCTCGCACAAAAGGAACGACCTGGAGTGTCAATGTTAGCAACATCGAACACTTCCTTTCGTGGGATATGTATGGGGATGATGGTGCGTGATAGTGATGGAAGATGTTCTGTTATAATGGCGAAGATGGTGCGTGATATTGATGGACGGTGGTGCGTGATAATGACGATGGTGGTGTGTGATTAGGGAAGACGATGATGTGTGATTCGCATGATGATGGCGGTGCGGATTAATCGTGAATGTAGATGACAACGATGATGGCGGTGCGTGATTAACGATGATGGCGGCGCATGATTAATGATGATGCCAGTCCGTGATTAATGATCATTGAATTTCGTGATTATTGAGGATGGCGATACGTACATAGGGAAGTGGTGACGATTGTCAACAATTAATGTAGATGAAAACTATGACTGTGAAATGGATACGCATACGAAGATGAGAGGCACGAAGATGAGTGAACTGCGGAAATAACAATAACTACGAACAATAAAGTACAGGAAAAGAGAACAACTGACAAACAGGTCGAGCGTATACTGAATTGTCATAACCTACTACAAAATTTACGATGTGCTGTACAGACTGTCTGGCGACACTTCATTTCATTCAATTACCAAATGACATTTTGGTACACGTGGTAAGTTAAAGGTAGTATTTACTGTAGTTCTAATAAAGATCTCAGCACAATACTATCACACGTTTACATGTAGTTTGAGCGATATCGATTGGAATCATTCCAATCCCAAATTTCTGATATACATACTTTTCCCCCATCGTGGACGAGGAAGAAATAAACTGAGGTAGACACATTTCGACACTTTGATAATTAGTTTCGTTTCTCATCGATACTCCAGAAGTATAAACGGACCGAAGTTGGACTGTCAACTAAAAGAAACACAACCTATTGCCAGGTAATAACCTGCGATATAGCGAAAGCGTCTACTAGAAGTTTGTTATAATTCCGACGAATTACATCTGGAGGCGGTGACCCGCCTTGAGACAATCGAGACTGTGAAGGTACTTCGCCGTACCAGGTCTACGACTCACATCGCGAGTAGCGGCTACTTATCGACCGGAAGCGACATAGGGATCACTAACCAGATCAGCGTTTTCCTCCAATAACCTCGATAATTGCATAACCTCGTATTTATTCACTTAACCCATACCCAGACTGCGACTACTCTTTGACAAAATCGACAGTTGCTGGAAATGATGAAATGCAAGTTCTGACTAATCTTCTCCGAGAGATGCTAAATAACAATGGATTCAATTCTAGAAATTCTAGACAAGTGAAACTTCAAATTTCAGCATCAGAATATGCAAAAGACTCTCGTATTGGCGAAACGGCTGTATGCGTGGCGACTACAACTGGCGCCAGGTGGTTGATTGCAGTCACATGTGAATTGAGGAGTTTATTCTTGTGTATTATTAGATGTGTATTTAGAGAGGTCCACATGGTGCGCCAGAAGAATAGAGAGTTTTTGTTGCAGTTACGAAAGTCTGACTCGCAGTGGATCGAGTATAGTACGCGTGAAGTGAAGATGATGGCTGTACTGGAGGGAGGCGAATTGAATTGGTATGCACTTGAAGACGTCGTACTGTAGAGGAAGGAAGATGATGGCTAGTGCAGAAAGGGAGTGCGAAGGAAGTTTGGAGGCCGGGGAGAAGTAACTGCGCTAATGACACATGGGAATTATTCGTATCAATACGAATAGGTGCGTGGCTTTTGGATTGTTATAGTATCAAAACGCATACAGACACGACAGTAAGTAGAGTTTATTTTAGTAAAAAGAAAGGAAAGTAAGGAGAGAGAAAAGAATGGTGCTACTGAAATTCTTATAGAGGAGAAGAATGCCAAGAACGAAACAAAGATACTGATACTTGTTTGTCCGCGGAAGTTTAGATAGTAAGTCTAGGATGTCCACATGTAGATATCATAACTAGAGTAGCATGGATCTAACTGCCTACTGTGGTATAGGTGATCATGTACCGTATCGTAGTGGGTGTCTAGCTTTACATGATGGTACACGTATAGAGATGTTGAAGATTCTGTTCTATAGAGATGGTATTTAGTATGGGTAATGCTAGTCTTGGAACGGGAAATAGGGAGCTGGGGAAATCAGCATATA
>JAULBU010040562.1:0-14540 GCA_032358235.1 Odonthalia washingtoniensis | reverse complement strand
AATTATTTCCTGCTGTACATGCCATTATTGCATTATTTCATTTCTTGTAAATTGTGGTTATTCATGTGTATACTGTTGTCTGGTGTGACAAGAAATTTTCTATTTCTTGTTCTACCGTTTGGTGTCTTCTGTTGTTATTCGTGACTGTCATGCCGTTTTACTCGTCCCCTATAGTGTATGTGTAATTATTCCTATTCATCATCTTGCTATCATTTTCTCATTTGTCTTCATCTCATCGTACTATCATCATCCTGCTCGTCGTTGACTTCATCATCATCATCTTTCATCATCATCATCTTTAATCGTCGTATCGTTTTCATCATTATCATCATCATCATCATTGTATCATTATTATCACCGTCCTTGTAATCGTCGTAACGTTTATAATCATTACCGTCATTGTAACCTTTGTTCTTTCTTTCCTTCGTCCTCGTCACTATCCTAACTTTTTTTCTTTCTCATCCTTCACACCCTCACGTTCCTCAGTTCATCATCCGTCATCCTCACTTTCCTTATTTTTCATTATCTGTCATCCTTACCCTCTTATTTCCATCCTCACCTTCCTCGATATCATTATCAGTACCTCTCTATTCATCCTCCTTCATCCGTGTCACGCGAACCGCTCAGGCCGTATTGAATCTCGTGGTAGATATTCGACAAGTTTCCTCTTCCCAGGGTTGATAGTTCAATTCAGGTCCTCCATTGTTGCGTCTCAATTATGACATCGAAGGGAGAACTTTCAACCACTAAGAAGTCAACAGATACCAAGAGGTCCCCTAAAGAAACCGGTACATCCATCAGAATCCCTACCACCTACTACTTCACTACTTTACCAACCGTAATACTCTTGCGGGTCTCCATTGGCACGACCGACAGCTTTTTTGTAAACTCATCCGACAATACATTTGGTATCTCCTCAGAATCCATAAGTGCAAAAGCTGGCGTACCATATATGTGAATATTCGTCACCTTCATTGTTCTACGCAGTTTACTATCCCCTCATTCTGTCACCATCCCAATCTTCTCTGGAAGATGGCCAGGGAACAACCTAACAAAATTATTCTTCGAATCGACAGCGTCACCATGCAGAAGTTGACCATAATTTATGCTGGTCGATGTATTTTCTAGTTACAAGATTTCATAGTACCTTCGTGAATGATCAGATAGGTCGTCGCTCTTTCCTCTTCAAACTTGTTTTTCTTACTACGATCTGTACGCCATTTCTGGTGACGTGATACCAATTTTCCAACAGGATGATGGTTTAGAAGATTGTCTAATAGCCCCCCTTCAACTCTTCGGTTCTTAGGAACGGGCTTACCATCTGCTCCTTGTTTTACAGTCATCAATTCTTCATTCCCCCAATCTCCCTCAACAACAACATTTACCGAGTCATCATCATCTACCCCCTCCTCTTGATGTGAAGGTCTCGTTACCTTTATCCACCTCGAGTGCTGCGTTTACCCCTACATTGTTTCGACGGGGACGAACCAAAGACGTATCGGCACCATGGCCCATCTTTCCATATCTTTAACACTTGTTATCCTTATTGGGTTGCCTGGGCAGCGATTGGCAGCATGGTCTACCTTCTTACAGAACGAGCACGATCGGTCGCGATCTTTTCTTCCATCTCCTTGATATTGATCATATCTAAGGTTGTGGTTAGCTGGGGGCTGCTGGGACTTCTTCATCTCCAACTCAATACTTTCCAACTGATCCGTGAGCGAGTTGATCTTGGCTTCAACATGGGAGACTCTAGCTTCAGGTCTTACCATTATCGTTAGAGTTTTCATTTCCTTCGCTGGATTATAATCGGACTTGACGAGCCGTGTGCAGATGTGCGAGCCGTATCCGTTTGATAGATCTTCCGTCCCTTCTCGAAGTCGTGTATGTCTTGTTTCAGAGAGGCTTTGTCCGTAGCTTCACAGTAAATTGCGATCGTTGCCATATATCGGACTTTCATGGCGATATTTCTGAGCAACCCAAACTTTTCTTCATCATTGAAACTAGACTTTGAGTACCTGTCGTCGATTTTTGTCATCGATGCTACCAAGTCGTTTGAATCCAGCGTTTCTGCCATCGCACGACGGATGGTTTCTCCTGTTTCCTCATGGATGTCGAATTTTCCAACGAAAGCGGTCTTGACCGCCGCAAAATCCATCCCTTCTGTCGTTAGCGTTGCGTCCTTGGTGAACCGTTTCAAGAAGAATTCGAATGCTGGCCCTTCCAGATGTGCCATGAATTCGAATACCTTCTCCGATTCTTCTTTCCTCGCATCGCGATGTTCTCGAAGTAGAAGAAGAACATGTTGAAGTCTCCTTCTTCACTGAACATCCGTGCTGACTTCGAGCTTGAATCGGCAGCCCTCCACGAGAGTACCATGTTGGTGCCATAGAAAGGGGCACGGACAAAACCACAGAAAACATAAAAAATAAATTAATAGTTTATTCTAACGCCACCGTTTTCACGCTGAATTATTCGCATTCGAGAGAACATCCTTTCTTTTTCATCTTCGCCACATCAAAGCTGTTAACTAACCCCTTTTCCCTGGCATCCCCTAATCTGGATACGAGTATCATCTCCCACTATAGATACTAATTTATCTCCACATATCCTGCACCATAAATTACTCCAAGTGTGGTGCACAATTTTACTACAGTCTCTCGTACTCAACCAATCAGAAGAAATAAAACAAAACCACAAAAATGAACTTACAACACTCACATACTGACGATTAGCCAGATTTATCCACAATCGTACAACCACACATATTTCACTACTTCAGCATGTAATACGATACGTAAATGTCACGCCGAACGACGGCCTAATATTCAAGAACTCTTCCAAATCCCCTATCACGACGTTTTCTGACTCTGATATGCAGCATAAATAAATAGAAGATCCACCTCAGCATCGATACACTTATCCTATGCTACACCAACACATTTGTCTTATAAGAAACAACAAACAATAGCCTTGAGCACATGTCAGTCCGAATTTGGAGCAGCCTCACAAGCTCATCAAGACACTATATAGCTTAGAAGACTGCAATCAAAAATACTCCAATAGACTGTACCGAAAATCCCTTTTTCATCGATAAAAATGATGTAATTGATATTGTTGACCACACCGGAAACACTAAAAGTCGTAAGCATATATATATATAAAATACCATCACCTCCACTAGTATATTCGAAACAAAAACATAGAAATCACTGGAGTACCAACCACAAATAATCTCTCCGGCATTTTAACCAAGCCACTACTCCTCACTATACAAAATTTTCTACGTGATTCCACGACGAAACACTCATCTCCACGATCATGAGAGTAATATCAAGCACAAAAGAGTGTGAGACTTTCTCCTATACGATTCTGTCTCGTTGTATTCTCACTGACTGACACAGCCACATCACGCCTCGCTGAACATTCAATTAATCATGTTTTCCTCCGTATCCCACACAATATTAAGCCCGTTATCACTCATAATTGCTTGAGCACCGCTAATTGGGCAAATCATACCCTATATTATTACCTTATAACCCCTTTTTCTTTTCTCTCCCATTATTACTGTTTTACTTTATCTCGGCTTTTCTGTAAGACTTTCTCCTATCAGTCAACATTCTTAACAAACAGAATTCGGACATGAATGACACGTTACATGTTTCTCTTCTATTAATACTTGAAGAGTATTAATAGTGTAAGACTTTCTCCTGTCAGAATTACACATGTCTGACACGGTACACGTTCCTCTTGTTTTTAGCATTAACAGTATTAAAAGAATCAGAACGTGAAGAGAGAACCAGCAAAGGTCTCTTTTTCTTCACTTGTCTCATCACAGCACAAGTTACAGGCCCTTAAACATAACAATTACCTTCAAATAGTCAATAATTTCGAATTATAACAACATACTATTCTAATATATAGATACCTTTACCTCATAATACACATCCATAGGTACATTAACCTCATGATACTAACAATCAAGATCCATTCTCTACTAATACCAATCCATAGATTTTTTTACCTAACATACAACTGAAGAAAATTTCACCATATATACATATATAGATTCACTACACATACTCACGATACAATCCCAAATTATTGACTATACCGAAACCCAAACTCATCTACCTGAACACTATATATATATATATATATATATATCTAAAAGCAGCAATTACACCTTTTATTAACCAATATCGGAACCGACTGCATAATATATTTATCATATAACTTTATGAAATTATAAATAAAACATAGAACAAATCAATTTATTGTCACAAACAAAGAGCGAATATAAACAAACAATATGGCAAATGTTAATAACATCCCGGTACAGTACACCAACCTACAATACCCATGCTCAACGAAGACAATATGGAACAATGGCACCTCGCCATACGATACGAATAAGAGACCCTACAAATCATTCCACACATAGAAAATCTAAACTAAATATTTGACGAAACAGATCATAGGAAAGTAACTGAACTCACAAGTATATTACTTGCCTATTTCCCCCAGATATAGCCACAGCCGTTATTACGCTAGGCACACATATTAATCCATGTATTATAATCAATAGAGTGCAACAAAAACGTTTCAAACAAACCCCAGCAGAACATGACTCACTAGAAATACAGGCATTCGACACATTCATCAACAATTTTGACACGACCGATGAATATTTTGAGGCACGTGACAAATTGAGTACTCTGATGATAGCTGCCAGATTCCCTAACATTGATAATGAATCAACGTCCATAAAATTCATTATCAAGGGACTCCGGCAGAATCATACATATTCATACCTCACCCCTCTTCGGCTGTCAAATATTCCGCGCTCCATTCCCAAGGCTCCAAACGATGGTCAAATCAATTGACTCGAATACGATGCAAGCACAATCATATGTGTCCCTCTCAATACCAAATCAACCACAATTTCATCATATTAAATCATTATCCTCACCTTTTTATCAAAACGCACCCATTAACAATTATTATACCAATCACACACACAAACCACGTAACAATTCATGTTGCAAATTCCATGCGGTGACATATGGTCGCATTTTCTCAACCATTCTGACGACACATGCCGCTATCCCAAACATCCCTGGAATCAGCGATCACATTATTCCCTTCCAACAAACCAAATCCATCCCATTAGCTAATACCGACCACCTGCACATGCGAAATCCAGACTAAATGCAAATATATGCACCCTATCCATATACTTCAGAAGAAGACAACAATGAACCGGTATCCTGCATGTCTGACAAAGATTTTTTGAGGCATCCAAATGGTACGTTCCTGCTCAACAGTGCCACACACCCAATTCACACCCCTTTATCTGGTCCATTCATGACAAAATTTACCACACCACTAACTTCCATCACCGCGACTAATCATTCAACTTCCATCACGCATACTGGACATATCCACATTCCATCCACCAACGGGTATCTACGAAGAAAGGCAGTGACAACACCAGCAGTACCTGATACATTATTATCCGTTCAATTAATCACAAAACCCGACAATGTTGCTATTTTCACCAAAAATAAAGCGTATATCACCAAAAATAAACACATTCCCACTCATGTCATAAAAAATTCTATTTCCATATGGCACAATTCTATATACAAAATATCACCTCCCAATATATCTCATGTTATATCAAAATCGATCAGAACGTCGCCACACTCATGCCGACACAACAAAAAAGTAATATCCCAACGAATGATACCCCCACTACCAATTTTTAAAACGCAACAAGCGGCTAATCAAGAAGAATGGCAATCCCTCTGCAAAAACAAAACTCAGTATAATCAAGCGCCTCCTCACATCTCTACCACCATCAATATAATCACCCAACAATAGAGATATCATTCTATCTTCACACCTGGCTTTCAACCATGCGCCAATCAATCTACTACGTACAATAGTATCAAGAAACAAATACCCTACCATATCGAATATCTACATACCTACAGACGCCTTCCTCACCTGCTCCTCCTGTACAGATGGGAAGGCAGTCAAATCTCCGCACATACCAGCCCACATGTCTGATGCAATACCAGGCTAACATATAGCGAGCGATACTATGGTCCCCATCAATCCCCCGTCCGGTATATTACATCGACACACCGTGACCTTCACTGATAGGGCATCACGATATGTCATTGCAAAGTCAATAAAATCTAGGGCCCAATTGGCCCAGATCATACCAGAAACCATCAAAGATATGGCCCATATTCATATTAGAATACCAGAAAGATTCCATTCGGATAATGTTCGGGAATACGTATAATGCATTGTTACATCTTTTCTATTTTCAAATGGCATCGACCAATCAACGATCACCCCACACCAACCTCAATCCAACTCTCGTGCAGAACGGATAAACTGTATCCTAATGAGCACGAGCAGCTTTGGCCCATAGCAAACTCCCACCAAACTTTTCCGATTTTGCGATTTTGGATACCACATACAAATATAATCGTATGCCGCACTCAAAAATCCAAACCTCACCCATATTACTTTGTCAACCGACATCAAAACTACCTGACCTTTTTCTACCGTTTTCCGCAACAGGCACAGTCGTTACGTCACAAGCATCAAAAAAACTTGACACTAGATCCAGACCAGCTCTATTTTTATATAACACAGAAGCAGACTAACTTGTAATTCTATTCACAGATACATCGCAACTATCAACATGTATATTTTTTACTTCATCCCATCACACCCTGTCTTTGATCCAGCGCGCGTTTTTTGCACCGTACCATGAATGCTAAATTTGTTGACCGCATTCAGAGCTTATCAATACCAGAAAACACCAACATATATTCAAGCAGATACTCTTTCACCCAAAAATCAATCTCAGTCACAAAACTATCTAGATGCTGCTGAATGGGCAGCTGCACACGACAACCAAATTCAACAATTAAACTACAACAATGTGATCCAATGGACACACAAAAAGGACATACCCAAAACACTAACATCCAAACCCGTATCATTAACAATGAACTATCGTTACAAAATTAAATACAATGCCACAATTATTGAACGAACAGCAAGATGCGCCATACGCTCTATTTAATGCAACCAGCCGTTCACTACAATCCTGAATTTTCGTCTGCATACTCCGCAGAGAAATCATCATCAATACCACTATTTTCTCGTGCACGATATCACAATCAGCCCATCCGTCACTTTGACATTTCCTCAACATTCACACATGAACCATATAATCAAAATCATACAGTTTATGAAAAACAAATGCAACTCTATGACGGCTCATACGCATTTCTGGACTGTCCCATAGGCATCCTTTGTATTAATTTATATGGATAATAACTCGCCTGTCACATATACCTTGCAGGCCTCCACGCACATTTAATTTCAGATTATTACATCCAACCATCAACAGACTCTTGTGTCTATCTGAAACATGCTACTAACGGAATAATCATTAATTCCATAACAATATATGATTTACTAATCGCAGCACCGAATCTCTCCGACATAGAAGCATTCCTGACACATCTACGCGCAAAATACATAGTCAAAGACCTTGAACGGCCATCAACGTTTCTTGGATGAACAATTAATTATATAAATAATGGAGACATCATTTTGTCAAAGCGGAATTTAATAAAAAAATTGCAACAGAAATGAAACTAACTCTCTCCAACCCTCTAATCACCCCTTTTCCGCATAAACCTGACTATGATGAAAATAGTGACGGTACGCTCCTAACAGAACAATAGAAACAACTCTATATGTCAACAGTTGGTTACATAATATATCTAGCAGACAGTGCGAGACTTTAAAATTCCTTCGCAATAGGAAGACTCCCTAGATTCATAAACAAACCGACATGTACTCATCTCAGACTCCTGTAGAATCTCCCGCGATACCTCACAAGTACAGCGCAAGATGTTCTATTAGTAAACAACTCATCAAATGAACAGATATAATCATTCTCAGACTCAGACTTTGCTGAGTGCAAACATCGAATATCAACATCAGCCTCGATTCATACAGCATATGGAGGTCCTATGTATTATTCCCCTAGAACACAACAAACGAGTTCTCTCAACAATTTTGAGGCGGAATATGTCGCTTCCTCACAGCACTTCAAGACACAATTTGGTTACGCAAGCTACAATCTGGCTTCAACAATAAATCATTATCACCTACTGCTTTCTTTGTTGAAAACAATGGAGTAATTAACATTGCAAAACATACAGGCAAAACCAAGAGAAAGAAACACATGGATATAAATCATCATCATTTTCATTAACATATCACACAAAAACGCATCAACATCATACGAGTTCCAACAACTGACAATCCATCAGACATATTAACGAAACCATTATTGCCAACACGGTACAGCTTTCTACCACAATCCATAACTCATAATTCATCAATACCTATTCAATCTAATGCAGTATGATCACAAGCACGAAAGGATGTGAAACTTTATCCTATCGTTGCAAGTATCATGTCATTTAGCACATATTTGCAATAGTCCATTTCATCATCTGCTTTTGACATTCTACTATCACACACTGCAGGCATCAACACCACACAAAAATTATAACACGATCCCACAACGTAAAGTTATCCAATGATAACATAACATATTCTCCAGACAAACAAGTCAAGTCTATTTTTACTTATCACGGCCATCAACAAAACAAACATATTCACAGATATTCATTCATATACACATATCAGATACAATATGCTATTCCACCACCCTATTTCCCATTATATAAAATAGGAACACAGACTATAATTATACACCAATACTCTATCTAATTGATTTTATTGTTATCAATCTATTTTCATTTCTTTTTTACCTGCTATTTCTACCTAATTGTATAACATCAGAGAGTTATTGTAGCGGCACTTCACTTGGAAAATTCATTAAAAAATGGTACACGTGTTACATGATTTGAGTTGCCAGTTTACTAACGAAATTACAATTTTTAATTATTGTAAAAGGGATAAATTCATTAATAATTCACTTAGCGATTAGATTAGGCACGTTTGTGATGATAAAATTTTGTCTCTTCCAGAGACAAAATTTCGTCAAAGCGAACAAGGAAAGAGGAAAACTGGAACTGAGGCAAACAGATTTTACTATGAACAAGACGGCGTGCCGATTAAGAAATTGTTCAAATCGGTTAAGGCTGGCAATAATACTCAGGGTTGACGTGGAAATACTACTAAACCTTAAAAAAATGTGACAAGCACGGAAAAGATATGGAGAAGATCCGTATAAGGAACGGTCATATCAGTTCCATAAAATTTAATCTGGATATTTTCTCAAGTGAAGCATGTCTCAAACTCTTTCGGTTCCTACCGAATGAGATCAAAAAAGCAGCGGCTACTATTGACTTTTCATTCGGAAAAACGGCGAGGTCCAATTATAGATGCTGCCCAATACCATCATACTGCATTGTACTTCGACGGTTAGCTGCACCATGTCGGTGGGGAGACCTTGAATTGGTATTTGGTATGCGTATTGCGGCTTTATCGGAAGTTTTTGGGAAGTATTGAGGTACTTTATTGAAAATTGGGGCATGTCTTGACATCGTTTAGGAGAGATTTAATGACTGAGAGAGCAGCACGATATTCAGAGTCCATACGGGAAGATGTATCTACTTTACCGTATTTCGTGGGATTTATAGACTGCATTAGAATAGAAATGACGCAACCAGAGGGTCCTGGTGTGAACCAATGGACTTGCTATTCAGGCCACAAGCGTTTCCACTGTCTGATTTATCAGACAGTTACGACACCAGATGGGCTAATCTTTCATATGTTCAGACCTGAGGATGGGCGACGTCATGACCTTACGCTTTACAGAAAAAGCAAAATGGATAATATTTTGGAGAACCTGAATATTATTGGCCGACAATATTATATATACTGGGATCTGGCGCATGTATTACGTCCCTGGCTTCAGGTTGCATTTAACTAACAATTTGAAACCCCTGAACAGCAGCTGCACAACAAGGCTATGAATGCCGTTCGAGTAAGTTTTGAGCATTCGTACAAAGACCTCAAACAGGTGTGGTCCTCGCAAGACTTTAAAAGAATGCTCAAAGTACTTGTGGCACCAAACGCACTTATGTACAAAGGGGCGGCATTATTGTGGAACTTCAAAGTCTGTATGGTCCATGGTGGGCAAGTACAAAGTAATCATCAAGTAGAACCTCCTACAATAAAACGATACTTAGAAACAAATATTTAATAAATAAATACGGCTACTTTTCTGAGTTCATTTTTAATAACTCTTTGGTCAATGCTGAAAGCAAGCCTGTCATTTTCTTTCGCTCCATAATAGAAAATCTTCGTTCTTTCATTTCAACATCTTGAAGCTATCTACGTTCTTCTGTTTCAAGTGCTTGACGCCTTTTTGTAAACTCAAAGCGTTTTTCTTCCAGCACTAGTCGGCGTTCGTTTGATTGTTGTTTACTTAGTAAACTATCTTTCATTGATTTTGCGGTCTCATTTTGTAATGAAATTTGTCTCTCTTCTAACTTAATGCGCTTGGTCTCGTATTCCGACATGCTTTTGATATGCTCATCCAACAATCGCTGGTCGTCATCGTCTGGGTCAAAATCAAAGCACCTCGATCCTTAAGCAGAAACGGAATTTGACTACGATGGTGATGTAATATGTGGCACATTATTCATTTCCATTCCACCAGCTGCCTGGTTCTGGATCGAATTCCCCGCTTCTTGTAGTCGTCTGTCCATCGTAGTCCGCTCTTCTCTCTCTCTCTGTTCTTCTTTCCTCTTCCTTTTCTGTCACATTCAAAGCGATTTCATCCAGAAGTTGAGTCCTCCCCCGCCCCCGACCTCCACAATACCGGACGTTTCTTCATTAACGCGTGTGAGAGTACGGTGATCCCAACGTAATTTTTTATATCTATCATTTAGAGACTTCCACGACGAATGTTTTGTAGACTGCCACACCTCCCCCTGTATCTATGGAACAAAGCGCTCAAGAACCTCCTCGAAACGTTGTTTCATCTCCCTATTCCGTGTCAGATGAGCTTCTTCAAACAGTATACTGAGTAGCAGAATAAGATCCCATACATTCGAAAAGCGAATTCGTTTCTTCCTAATGATACAACTTAAGCGTCCAGTTTGCGATGGTAAATACTGTTCTCCTACGTTCCCTTCCCTTGCATCACCTTCTCCTGTAGTCCGAGTTTTACCTGAATTTATTTGTGACGGTATGATACCCTTTTTCTGGGTGCCGTGTTCATTGACTGTAGGGTACGTCGAGGAGGGTAGAGGCGTAGATTGTTAGCTTTAAAATTTGGCAGGTGATGAAATTTGGGTGGTGGTAGGTGATGGGAGGAAGAGAAGGGGAGTTATTTGTTCCTTGGTTATTGAGGTGGTGGGTGTTGATGGGAGAGGAAGGCATCTTACTGTTTCCTTGCGTATTGGGGCGGTGGGCTGTGGGCGGTGATGGGAAGAGGGAAGCGGAGTTGCTTTTGACTTGAGTATTGGGGTGGTGGTGGGTGGTGGTGGTGGGAGGGGAAGGCGTTTATTGTTACTTGAGTATCGGGGTGGTACCCATTGATGGCAGGAGGGGAAGGGAGTTGGTTGTTACTTGAGTATCGGGGTGGTGGGTGTTAATGGGAGGATGAAGAGGGGAGTTTCTTGTTACTTGAGTATTGTGGCGGTGGGCGGTGGTGGGAGGAAATGTGTTGCTGGCTTGGGTATTACAAACGTGGGTCCTTATGGAGAAGGGGGCTGTTGTGATGATCGACGGGGTCGTGTCTGTAGCTGAGTTGGTAGTGTGTTGAAGAATGGGTTGGAGTATGTCGTGCTCTGAGAGTGGTGGTTCCAAAGTACGATTTTTTTTCCGGTTTTGGTTTTCGAAATGGCAACAAAAAATGAAAACACACCGACGATTTTTATTGGCTTTCACAAGTCATTTTGACTTCATTTATTTTGATTTTAAGACATGAAATGAGAAGTGATTTTTAACATTTTTCATTTACAAATGACAGGTACTCAACCTATCACGAAATTTGCAAGTGAAAAAGTTTTTTCGCCGCTCTGATAACTCTCTACTCTCATTTTCTTCTGTGAAACTTTCTCCTGTCAGACCTACACACGTCTGAAACGTTACACGTTCCTCGTGACATGAAACATTGTCTTAACCATTAACAGTATTAAAAGCATCAGAACGTGAAGAGAGAATCATGAGAGTTCTCTTTCTCTCTTCACTGTTCTCGTCACACCACAAAGAGCATCAAAACGTGAAGAGAGAGAAGTCATGAGACTTCTCTCTCTTCACCATTCTCGTCACACCACAGCATCAATTCTAGCGTATCATACACATGAACGTTTACGGAAAGACCAGTACATTACGCAGTACACAGTTTGCATTGTACACGATGTACAATAGAAAAGTACTGAACATCATAAACCGCAATGATATCCTCCCTGTGGCATTTTTCCTCCCTGCGACATTGTCCCCATAACGGGAATGTCAACGTCTTTTCTCCTTTCTTTACTCACTCTCCATGTTACCACAGGCATATTAATATTGAGCCCGTGCCATTCAAAATTGTGGCAAATATCGATAAGGGTACCTGTTGCGTAAGGCAGGACCTCTTGAAATCAAAAATGTACACGTGAGTAAGTTTAATTTGAAAGCTTTGACAGGCTGGCAATCAAGGAAAGAAGATTGAATTTAATAAAATTCAAATGTTCTCTCTTGATTGCCAGTCAGCCCGTTGCAAAATGCAAAACTTTTATTTAAAAAAAGCCTAGGACTTTTTGAGAAAACTAATATGCTACCAAAAAATCCATATTCCTATTGGTTTTTATTGGTTATAGAGTTTTTCGAGAGCCTTAGTAAAATCTCCCATGTATGTGACGTGATAATGGGAAGGAAAAAAACTGTTTACAGGATTTTCTGTTTCATTTCAAAATATATTTTGGAGGAGAAAAAATCAGAAATAAAAAACAGAGTTTTAACTGCAAAGTGAGGATGAATCCATTTCGTTCTTCCCTGGTATCGCGAGCCCCGGTATGGATAGAAAAAAAAAGTTTTTAGTCTCTCATCGAGATTCATGGGTGGTTCAGCTACCAAAAGTGTGTGAACACAGCAATTGAGCTCAAATAAATAAACCTGGTAGCACAAATGAGGATTCTTTCTGTCTTACCAAAAACCGACAGTATCTCATGCAACAATCTCTCTCTCTCTCTCTCTCTCTCTCTCTCTCTCACACACACACTATTATGATTTGTTTCATTAAAAAATGTATTCCACGTCCAATGCTGAATCATTTAAATAATTTATCAAGTACTGATCGACTTACCAACAGCAAGCTTGCGATGGCGCGGTGTGAACTTTTCGTTCAAGTATTGAAAACAAACAGAATGATCATCATTAATCAATAATCAAGTTCAATATATGAGCATTATTAAAGTTATCGTAACGTCCGCAATAATCATACATTGGATTCGACCTGATATTGTTTTGTTGACAAAAGTCGGTGTGAATTGAGAATGTAGAAACAAATTTCATGTATGAAAATGATAAAGTCCGAATTAAAATATTGGTACAAGCTTGAACAACGAACTTCATGAATACACCCCGATTCTCGCCGAATGAATGAAAAACAAATAAAAAACACCAAAAACCTAAATCAGATGCATTGTGGAAGACGAATCAACAAATTCGAAGTCTTCTTCTGCCTTCATTCTTTTTCCAACAATAACACTATAAAAACAAGAAATCAAGGAATCAACACTGTTGTTTTCCACCTCTTCATCTCTTCACCTCGCTCGCAACCTTATCAAAAGTTCAAATCAACATGGGATTCCATTCATCAATACTATCGTCAATTCTCGTCCTCGCATCGTCTATCAGTGTAACCTATGCATACTTTGATACTTCCGCCAACACGTTTTGTAGCAAAAACAAGCCATGTGAGGAACCTCTAGTGTGTCAATTAAAAGAATGCGTCGTTCCTGCCGACTATCCTTGCAATTCTACGGGAGCACTATGCAAATCAGGCACGATATGTATTGGTACGAAACAATTAAAATTATGTAAAATGCCTATGACTCTTGGTCAGCAATGTGACCTTGAACCATACTGGGTATGTTCATCTGATTTATCATGCCGTGAGAACTTGTGCACTCGCGTGTTGAATCTTGGAGAAAATGGTCCATGTTCCAAACGTTCATCTAATGTCGTATGTGCCGATGGATTAACTTGTATCGCAGGGGGTACGAATCCCAACAATGACAAGTGTGTAATTGTTACCGACACTCCTGGTTCGGATTGCGATATACTACAAGACATTATTTGTAAAAATGGATTAGTTTGTGAAGATGATAAAACATGTAAGATCGAACAAGATGAACAATGTAATGATAATAGAGCATTTTGTCAATCTGGAACTGTTTGTGTGGGCGATGATGAAAATGGAAGACAATGTAAAAAACCAGTCGATCTTGGTGAGGATTGTGGAA
>JAULBU010040551.1:0-14541 GCA_032358235.1 Odonthalia washingtoniensis | reverse complement strand
CAATGTGGAAGGACATACCGCCAAAACCTGCCCTCTCCGTCAAGGAGATAATAATTAGGGAATTCATTGTTTAACCGCACTGAATTGCCACTTTTTTTCATTTACTAAATATCCACCCCCTACTTCAGTCATCACTTCATTTTCATCCTCCCATATAGGTCAAAAGTCATTCCATCACACTGATGTTTGGCTTTCCTCACTTTCACCATTCCAATATTGTACGATGTACACCTTCACCGTACTGAGGTCTCATAAACAACACCTTTCATCGTACTATGTACAAAATCTCCCAACATTTAAAAATTTAAAAATTTAAAAATTTAAAAATTTAAAATTAAAATTAAAATTAAAATTAAAAACATTATTTTGTCTTGATTTTTCTTTTTCAAACACCAGTTTTTAAACTATTAAAATAAAAGAAAGGAAGGAGAGCATTTAGTGCACGCCCACGTTACATAGATGGACATCAATTCGAAGGAAAACAATTCAGAACAAGAACAAATTTCGAGACAAACGGAAGAAAATAATAAATCGTCTTCGACTGCGCCGGACAAACCTAACCACTGCAATCAACTTCATCTGCTCTCATTTTCTTGTGCGATTTTGTTTAACCTTCTCAAAGAAGGAAGAAAAAATTCAAATCAAATCGAGAGGATGACGGTAACATCGCCAACAACAACCCCAGGACGAAGCTTCAAAACAAATGATGAACCACCATCCCTGAAACGTCGTCGTGTAATAACGACGGAACCTGGAACGAAATTCCTATCATTGCCGACGGATGCACTAACGCACATATTTCGAATATTATTAGTATCAGAAACGATATTCCTAAGCGAAGACAACGAAGCACCGGAAGGTTACGAAGACGCCCTGTCTTTAGCAAGTGCATGTCGTCGTCTGTATGACGTATATTGCTGTTTTTTAGTTCAGCATGATTTATCTTGTGAAACTTTGTCAAGGCGTCACTTATGTCCTTCATGTCGTCGAGGGTGTGTTCCTGGGTATGTTCCAAGATTCATTCGTATGGCTCCTTCGACTGTCCGTTGTGTTCGGTTGGGAACGGATAAAGCGTTCATAGAAGTACATGAACTCAATGAAAACGAACCAGCCGAATACTTACTTTGTATTCATCTCTTGAAATGGTTGTTAAAGTCGGTTGCTACTTATCTTCCTTTTCTTGTTCGTCTTGACTACGATGAAGTTGTAAATTTTAAATACCATGGGTATTTACATGATGATCAGCAATCTCATCTTATCAGTCTTTTTGAGGATACTGAAAGTGTTGACAGTAGTGATGATGACGACTATGCGCTATGGGGAGATCAAATAGAGGAAGAGGAAGGAGAAGACATATTGGGCAGAGGTGAAGTAAATGATGGAGCAGATGATAGTGGAAGTGATAACGAAGAGGTTGCAGTAGAGGAACAAGGAGAAAAAGATGAAACGGCGTTGGATTCCGAGATGCATCATTTCAAAAACTTACAATGCTTACGCATTTCACAAACGAGCAAAGCATTAATCAAACACTTATCTACTTCGACAAAATTATCTGAAATTTATATTTCTCACCTTCGTCGTGAGATGAGACCTACAGTTTATAAATTTCTACGTGATTCTCGATGCAAATTAAGAAAAATAAGCATTGATTATAGTCCTCCTGTTTCTTATCATGCTCCCATCCGACCATTGAACTTATTCATATATGATACGAATATCGTAACGCCATTTGAACAACAACATTCAATCATCAAAGAACTAACATGTTCTTTTAATTTAAATACTCATATCATCTCATTCTCCGTGAAAGTTATCCCTTTTACTGATTTCGAAAATTCAAATCTCCCAAACGCTCATGATTGCGATTGTAGAACATGTGATCGGATTCGGTTTGTAAAAGGTCATGTTTGTGATACCATCTCTGATTTGGTTCCTGGTTGTGGAACGTTACAGGATTTAAAAACATGTTATGTATTTCATGTTCAGGTTTTCACTCGTCAATCAGTTGCCCGGGCTCTCATTCACATGACACCGTCATTACCTGATAACTTTGGTCTTATCTTCGAAACTGAATATCTCACTGCTTTACTCAATCCTACTCCCCTGCCGCCCCCTACTTCCACAACTTCTGCTTCTACCTCATCTGGCCAGGCTGCTTCAAAACGTTCTATTCGTAGAAGAATGAACGTAGGTAATGACGTAAACAAAAATGAAAACAACCTCGAAAACAGTGATGAAGACAATGAAGAAGATGATCATGGTGCAGATGAAAATGGTAACAATGAACAAGGTCATAAGGACAGTAAAGGAATGGAAAAAAAAGCATATAGCATAACGTGTAAAGGTAAATTAACGTCACTGTCGACTCGAGCATTTCTGAGCAGAAAACATGTTTCAATTTTTCGATCAGTTACCGACTTTTCACATTTGAAAACAATTGAACTGGATCACTTTTCGGCAATAATTAATACCGTGAACCAATTTGAAAACCGTTACCAAGCAGATATGAGAAGAAGAGTATACTCTATGTTATCATCCGACATTCTGCGAATTGAAAATTTTAAAATCCATAATGTGAAAGGAAGCAATCCAAATACGAGTGTTCCATTAGCTGTTGAAATCATGTCGCGTGCAACGCAAGTCAAGAATTTAAGAATGTGTTGTGGATTTTTATATAACTTATACACCAAAGATAAGACTATTGACTTGTTCAAGCATTCAAATAATTTAAAAGTATTGCATTTACACTCTTCAATCTCTTTTTCTTTTTGTCGGTACATATTAGCAGCTCATTCTAAAAGAATTTATCAAAGTGATTCTCCAGAATATGTATGGTCGACATGTCATCAAGAATTAGATTGTTTACATACTTTGCTGCACATTCTTACTGTGAAAAGTTGTACCGAAAATGGATTATTGGCTGATAAATTGGAAAAGATTGTCATACATTGTCGTTACTTCGATGAACTGAAAGAAGAAGTAAACGAAGAAAATAGTAATGACCGGAACGAAGAATATAATGAACGGCAAACACGTAAACCAATCCTAAAACGATTAAATGATGAAGGACTTTCTCCTCGTGAAGGTGATATTAGACGTTTCAGTGGTGATTTCCTTTATGTATATAATCATGATTATGATAATAATCATCATCGTCTCGCATCAAGACGAAACCGAAACAGATCTGTTCAGGGAAGCGAAAACCCCATTTCCATTTCGCCTGAAGATTACAAAAGAGAACATGATAAACAACGTGTTGTGGATACAGGAATGAGAACTATGTTTGATGCGATGGAATTTGGAGATTCTTTACGGAAGCTGTGGAGAGCATTACTAGTATTTCAGAAAGTAAGACCGAATGTGGATGTGAACAGTTTGGAGTGTTTACTAGGATGTGTTGATGATCATTACTCTCTCAAACATGAAAAACGTCAATGGTACAAAAATGGTAACGATTCTTTACATACAGTCGACAGTCTTCGTCGTTGATATAACTGATATAACTTTTGAGCCATTGGCTCTGCTGCGTAAATGAATTGTGGATCCAGTCAATTTAAGGCACTGGGATCTATTAAACTGATCCAATTGTAGGATCAAATTGGTGTATGGAACAGAAAATGGCGGGAAATTAAATCTTAACGTATTTCTACAATTATTAGTGTTACCCATACAGTTTTTATTGGTTTGTTTTTTCACTTTTTTCTTGCTACATAGATTTAAAATGCAAGGATTTTTTGTTCTACAGCCTGCAATTCAATAAATTCAATATTATTGAAAAGTGAAAGGATACAAGGTTGCAAGGTTACAAGACGTTCATTGTTTTCTATCAAGTCAAAAGTCTTCGGGTTGACGCCAATCACTGATTGTCAACAATACCGTTGAGGTCTCGAGTTTGAGTCCTCGAGTTCGAGTCCCGGCCCTTAGTATCACTTCAATAGAGTCCGTGAGGTCCAGTGCAAAATTCCGTAACATAACAGCAAGGATTGGTTGCAAATGACATTGTTCAAAACGGCTGCGCCATGAAGTGGAAACTGTGGCCAACTTTCAGCTGGTTGATGAATTATTGGCGGCTTTTACAGCTGTAAGTTCTCCCGATAAAAAATGGAATGCATCAACAGCCAACAACATGGCGTAGAGACAGGGGAACAAGTTGAGCCTCCGTAGGTCAGGAGAAAATAGAAGGAATGGAAAAAAATAAACAAGTCATGTGTGATCTGTCGTCCAATGTTCGGAGCAGTTTGGCCATATTATTCAACGATGATCATTGTCGACGTGGTCAGTATCAATGCCACCACTTGTAACCGGCGGCATAAACTGTTGTAAGCACACGTCAATCATGATCACTCTTTTCACGTTTTTTTTATAATTTGTATACTTCACTGTACAGTACACGTGCCGTTTCTTCTCTTTCCTGACTATAACAATCCTCATCACCTCCTGTGTTTTGCTCTCTTCCCATCTTCCATCTCTTCATCAACTGTACTCCGTGCTGAGAACAAAACAAAACAAAACAAAACAAAACAAACTTTTTCAACTTCGGAGCAACATTCAGCAACCACAAATGGTATTGAAACTGGACGTTAAAATCGACGAAGGGTTAAACATTGGAGGAATCTCGCCATTCGTAGTAGTATGTTTCGACAACAATTTAAGCGAAGAAATCTACAAATCCAGTATAACGAGCGGTGGTCAGAAAGCGACATGGAATGAAGTATTCAGCTTAGACTTGACAACGGAAATGAAGAACACGATGGCGAACGGCCACCCAGAGCCCACATACTTAACATTCAATGTGTTTGACGGTGGAAAGTCTTCATATCCTTCGTTAGGATCTGCTGGTGTACTTCTGGCAACGGTGCGAGATCAGGGATATGCGGAAGGTGAATTCCCGCTCGTTAATGGAGAAGGTAAACTTACCCTGACGGTGGGACCCGCTCCTAAAAAGGGATGGATTCATACGCCGACTGCTAAGAAAGTCGGTATTGCTGGAGCTGTTGGGGCGAGCGCACTCGCTATTGGGCTCACTGCGCATTATTATGTTAAGAAAAATAAAAGCAAGGAACCGAGCGGGAAACTGGGCGGTCCTTCAACGTGAGAATGGTATAAAATGATTTGTTTGTTATTGCATTTTTAATTTTTAATCCGGTATCTTTTTATGATTGGAACCCTTCATGATTTTATGATTTTAATGATTTTATGTTTTTTATATTAGGAATTTATTATCAGTTATGCTCTTGCAATGATTGCCTGTTGACTGTTCAAAACGGGAACTTGCAGCTTGGAATGACCGTTTTGCTGGTCAAAACAGAACGTTCTGCTAAAAGCAGATTGATTATGATTGGGAGGAATGGCGGGAAGCCCTTTCTATTATTATTGACAATAATTTTGAATTTTACCTAAGCAACGGCTAAATTTTGGACGTTTGTCGTAAATACTGTGGGTGTTGTTTTTGAACGCGAATAAATTAATGTTTTCTGAAAGTTGATTGGATTTACACGTGTAATACAATAAATTGACTACTGTAACTGTAGAGTGAAAAGTGGTTGGCGACCGGTGGTTTGAAAAAATTCCAAAAATAAAATTATAAATGGCGCGAAAATGTTGATGAATAAAACGTTTTTAAAAAAACGTTTTATTCATCAACATTTTCGAAAAACGAAATTAAAATTGGAAACAAAACTCGCCTAGTCAGTTGTCAAACCTCATCAAAGCAAAGTACTGTATTGCAAAAACGTAATGCTTTTTTTAAATGTTTTCTTAAATGTTTTTTAGTTTTTAAACTTTAAAAATTATTTTTTGAGTTAAAATTTAAAAAAATAAAACAATAATCCAAACAAAGCTTATCCACATGAACCCATGAAGAAGACACACCACTCCGACCGACACCACTCCGACCGACACCACCCACATCCCTTCTCAGCGAAAACAATGGCTGGATCCACTGGGATTTCAAGAAAGGAACAGACAAAATCAACTGCAACTGCATGGCACGCCATAGCACAAAGTCAACCAAACGTATACGATCCCTCGCACACAACATGCACCTCCACCACCACAGCTATACCAATAACCAACATAATTACCAACACCCTCAGCGACAACACCCCACGCGAACAAAATTCTCCGTCAACTCCCTTGGTTGTAACCGCAGCTGATGTCAACGCAGCTCGTCGTGATCTGGGACTCACTCCGCGCACACCTTCTTCGTCAACCATTAAAACCATCTTCCTCGATCCTTTTGCAGCCGCTGACGCCCGTGCTTTGCTTTCTTCCACACGTCGTGCTACTGCCTCTGCCAATTTGGAACAAGATGAAGTGGTGGGAGGACCGAGTAAAGAAAATGAAAATAAAAGAGGGAAACAATCTCCTTCACTACCGCTTCCACCGCCTCCACCGCCTCCACCACCTCCACCGCCACCACCGCCACCACCGCCGCAGCAGCCGCAGCAGAAAAAAGGGACCACAGAATCAGAAATCAATACAAGTAATGACAAAAAAAACCTCATCCCTCCTGTCCGTACTGTACCCACACAACCTTCGACTACAAATCGAAACCCGAATTCGAATCAACTAGTGACTCCAATAGCAAAACGTAGACTTTCAACAGGAAGCACTGTCACTCCGTTGGCTTTGAATTTTGAATCACCTCGTGCACAATCTTCAAAACAACATATACATCATGTACCAGAACCACGACCACCACAAGTCATGCCATCTCCCATCACACCTGCATTACGTCAACCACTGTGTAAAGCACCTCCTTTACGTCCTGGTCGTCGCCTCTTTAACCCTTTCGCAGATGACGATACACCACCACCACCACCACCACCACCACCACCTGCACAACAACAACAACAACAGCCGCCGCCGCAACACCAAACGTTATTCACTACAGGAAATGGGAAACCCGTGAACATACCAGAACCCGCACACTCGTTGTTCCCGACGACGACTACGAACGCCCATCCTCCACTGCAACAGCCATTGTTCACGACTGGCAACGGCGACGCAGTAGTAATTCCACAACCACAAACTCCAGCACATAATCAACAACAAAAATCACTGTTCACAACCGGCAAGGGAGCTCCGATAACCATCGCACCGTCATTGTTCACGACTGGCAATGGCAATCCAGTGAACGTACCGCCTGCAACTTCTTTATTCACAACTGGACATGGAGCGCCTCTCCTCCCAACTGCACACCGTACCCGTCACCACATGATGGACATTGAAGATGAGGGAGTGACCACCGCGACGACGACGACTCCCGCTGCCACAACAAATGGTCCTGGCTTTTTAATGGATGACGCACCTTTACTCCTGCAGACGAAACAGAATACGGGGTATAATACACGGCGACAAGCCAATGATGACGTGACTCCCGTAACACATAATCATTTGTTCGATACGTCGGTAAACTGCCCGACAACGCCGGCAGCGTTTGCCCAATTTCGCAATGCGAGGCATACACCGCTTACTTTCGGCTCCGGTTCGAACCTTACGAGATTCCAACATAATCCTAATAACCCATTGCTGTTCACGACTGCGCGCGGGTCAAGCGACGGACATACATCGACTGGAACCGGGAGCGGTACGGGGACAGGACCAGGGACTGGGAAATTATTGAAGGGACTTGTGACTACACCTACGGGGCGGACGCCACAGACTGATGATTTAAGAAAGACTCTTTTTAGAGAGACTGCAAATTCAGCAACAACGTCTGTTCGTCGTTCTTCGAGGCGGCGTACAAGCACTGGTGGTATGCGAAACACTCCATTCAAACGCCCACGTATCATATCTCGTCCTCCTGGACTCGCGGGAAACACTACACCCACGACACCTAAACCGGCGACGCATGTACCGGCGATGAAAGTGGCGCGGTTGGGAAGAAATGGACGGATCGTATGCTGCAATGATGAACAGCATGGGTGCAGTGGGATGGTGACGGAAGGAGTATACGAGTTGAGCGTTATTGCGAAAGGTATGTTGAGCAAGCCTGGAAGTCTTGAAGCATGCGCGACGTTTGAATTCTCATCATGGCATTTTGGGCATTTCGATTGCTTACCTTGTAATGCACGTGATTCATTTAAGAGTCTATCTTCATTCGGTTGCGGTGATTGTGTCGCATGGGTGCAAAGTCTGTTCGGTAATGCTGACAAGGTTGGGAAACCGGTCACGGTCGTAGGTAGTGAAGCTTGGACAAAGGTTGCGTACGCACTCGCCGTTTTCAAGCTATGCCGATTACAAATTGACGTGAATGGAAGTAATGAAAAAGGTAGAGAATTTCTGACGGCCGTTAATGTCGTGAGGGAATTGATGAAAAGGGTTGCCGTTGAATGGCATGAAGCCAAGCAACCAGCATTACTACGTATGTTACGGCGTGATTCAAACCCAGCTTCGCATGTCGTTGTGCGTATCGCCGACATTCATGTTGAGTCAAGTAAGAAGGAACAGCAACATAAGACGACGACGAAGTATAATGGAAATAGCAAAGATGTGAGGCTGAATTTAACGGTGACTGATGGATGGTATGTAGCGACAGTGTTGCCGGATAAGTTTCTTGAGAAGCGAATCCGGGGCGGGTGGTTGAAAATAGGTGACGCTATGCACGTGACGGGTGCGACATTGACAGATGTGTCGGACGAAGGGAAGCGTGCTTGGTTTTTCGGGCCGGCCGATGAGATCGGAGAGGGTGTGTTGAACGTGCATAAAAACGGAGTTTTACGAGTACGGGATAGTGAACGTGTTGTGAAGATGGGATTGAAAGCTGTGGTAGCTGCTCGGTCGTTGAAGTGGGTTATACCGGGCGCGGGGCTCGTGCCGTGCGTCAGTGTCGTGGTGCTAAGAAGTTTTCCGATGGTTTACATGGAGAAACGACGAGATGGCGATGGCGATGAGGTTGTGTGGAGGAGGGAAGAAGGTGAGATGAAGGAACGACAATTATGGCATGATCGACGAGTCCGAGTGCTGACTGACAGACAGGAACGACAGCTCAGGAAATCTGAAAATTGTCACATGAGGAAACAGAAGAAGAATAACAAGAAGAAAAGCAGCAAAGGCAATGAAAAAGATGAAGAGGAAGAGGAAGAGGAAGAGGAAGAGGAAGAAGAAGAGGAAGAGGAAGAAGAAGAGGAAGAAGAAGAAGAAGAAGAAGAAGAAGAAGCTCGTGATGTGACTTGTGTACAGGAAATGATGGTGTGTGGATTGGATGACGATGGTTGTGAAGATGATCAGCTGGTAAGAGTGTACCGACCAGCAGAGGATTTACAGCTGTTGCTAAAGAAGGAGAAGTGCATGCTACACATTCAGAACCTGTTACCGCGTGGTGGAGGAACAGCATGGACGTGCAAAGGCGAGGGCATTCGTGCATCGAACGGTACTTGCAGGTACGACGACCAAGGTGATGAATCAGTGGCGAGATGTATGATGAAATTGAATGAGTTGAGCGTAGGGGGTGTGCGGAAAGACGGCAATGAATTGGACGGCGTGTTTTACATGCTGCACGTGTCCAGGGAGAAAAGTAACGGGGAGCGATTCGTGTACATGGTGGATGAAAGTTGTAACACGGAAGAAAATGAACGGATGACGGTACTCGCTTTGCAACTATGCGCAGCCGATCAGGCACACGTTCCTCCCTGCTTTCTCAACTCTGGAAGTGAATGGTCGGTTATCGGGCTGACGGACATTGCATTCCACGCGTACAATCCGCACTTGGACATTGTCCACGTACGCACGACGTTGCGAACCAGTTTCCATACGCCGTCTTGCTCGCCGTCGCCGCCGCCTTGCGCCTTGTTGAGCAGGAGGATGCGTGAGTTGAGCGACCGGTTGAGCACGAGCAAGTGTGATGTGAAGGCACAGTTGGACATCATACGTGAGGCTGTCATTTCTTTCTCGGATGGTAAGCGACCGACGATCGCTTCCTACTTCAACAACACGCAACAAAGCTCTGCCTCGTAAAGTAAAACAAAAGTTTTTATAAATGTTTTCATTCGCGAACAAAACAGGGAAAACAGAAAAACCGTAGCACAACAAAACAATGACAATAGAAATGAACAAGGAAGCAAAAAAAAAACACAAAACAAAACAAAAATGTGGAATAGCGATAAAAATAATAGAAAATGAACATTCCAATCTAGACGACTTTTCGTGTTCTTGTATCTCGCGCATTTCGCTGACTTTCAGTGCTGTTGGGCGACTCACTTGTTGAAGGTAAAGACGAGGATGACTGTCGCACATTCGCATTCGAACTTGCACTTGTACTAGAACTTGAACTTGAGTCATTGCCTACCACAATCGACTTTGCTTTCTGTGCCGCCGCCGCTTTCGCTCTTTCCGCCATAGCTCTGGAAGCGTCAGCCCACGATTCGTACTCCTCGTCCGAGGAGCCGTCGTCGTCAACCAGTTCATTTTCCTCGCTGTTCTTCACCACCACAAGTTTAGCCGCTGAGGCCGCGCGAGCTTGCGCCAACACGTCTTCGTCGATCACGTCGTTCTCGTCGTCGATTTCAATCACCACCCCGTCCAGTGAAGCAGAAGCCACATTACTGTCGTCCTCTCCCATTTTCATCCTTCCCATCTGCGACGCTAACTTTCCCGTGTCATATTGCGGCCCCGACCGTAACCCACCACCGCTTTTCCGACATGGTGATGTCGTAGTAGATGCTACATTATTCGTACATTCAACAACAGATGACGATGATTGTTTCCGTTCATCTACAAACGCAATGTAGGACCCCTCTTCATCCTCCGATGAAGAATCACGGTTGTCTTCCCGCTCCTCTACCCGTCTTTCATCAGGCAAACTCTCATCCCTTGCCTTCCCCGATGGAGATTCACTTTTCTTTCCCGTACTTTCCTTCCCATTCACACTTTTTTTCTGCGCACTTTCTTCACTCCCGATCCTTTCGCGCATGTCAGAAGGTATATCATGGTCCACATCAACGCCGATACTTTCAACAACCTCCTCTGCTTCACCCGTGAATTGATCAAGGTCGTTAAAGTCCGTATCCACTGCTTTAATCTCCCCTTCGTCATCTTCCACTCGTCCACTACCTGAAAGCCCTTCTACGAATTGAATCCCGCCCATCACGAGTACGTCCGTAGCCTCTTCTCCCTCCTTCCCCGCTCCGGTCCCGTCACTCCCCCCCGCCCCCCCTGTTCACACTGTCATTCACATCACACAGTGGTTTCGCTTCCCGGTCCAAAGCAGGCATTAACATCAAATCAGCGAATGCCCGAAACCGTTCCGCTTCTTCAATTTCAGGCAACCCTCCAAGATTCTCATCCATTCTCAATGCAGGGTTTCCACTCTCTTTCTGTTTCCTTTCTGTTCCAGGTCCACCACTTCCAGGACTAGCGCCGGAACGACCAGAACCACTTCCAGCATTCCCGTTACCGCCAAATTCGTTACCGACTTCCTTCCCTGTGTCAATCAAGCCGGTTTCGCTTCGTTGCTCATCAAGAAATTTCTTCAGCGCAGTCCCGGTACTAATGAGATGTCCTAGATAACCACATCGCCCCCATCTAGGAGCTCCCATCTCCCCTTCTTCCACGCTATTCCTACGCCACACCTCCATCATCCATGGGATGAGTCCAGCTTCGAACCAAGCAACCCGTCCAGGTCGCCTTGCGTCTCCACCCCCGAGGCATGCGATGATGGCCGCTGTGATCACTCCATGTAGCATTGAACTCCACCGATACCGGTCAAACAACTTCAACAATGTCTTGGGCACGCCCAATTCCGTGATGCGGTTAACAGTTTCCTGGCTAGCTTGCATGATGTACGCGACGAAATATTCAGCGAGCATTAATCTCAGTGACCCCAATGGTTTCATTTCATGATCTGTCATTTCATTGCGTTCCGCCACCGTTCCAGCATCACCCCCGTTACCCAAAGTGTCATTACCGTCACCATCACCTTCACCTTCATCCAACATTTGAGCAAGTCTTTCAAACCGTTCTGCGAGTTCCATTTCCAATTTGCCGGTAGGTACCAATTTATCACCGTCCATCCAAGTTTCTTTCAGAATGTTCGCAACGGCGTTACCACCACCAACATCAACAGAAGCATTCCCCTGTCCAGGAGCACCTCCCATCACTCCACCGACACGACCTCCAGCATTCATCATCATCATCATCATCATCATTTGCGCTCCTTGAGGACCACTATTCTGTGAATGATTGAAAGGATGACTGTTTATTCCCATACCGGCTGCCGCCCCTTCCATACTGATTGCGTCACGTTCTAAATCCCTATACACATTCGATTCAGTACTGATTAAATTAGCTGCAAGTCTCAGCGCATGCATGAGTGCTGAGTTACCACCCGCTGAGAAAGTCTCCACTCGATGTACATGAACAGCCCTTTCATCCACGCCTGTCCCATTCTTTCCAGCACTGCCGACAACATCATCAAGTATTGAATCATTGTCAGAAATCGGCAGTTCCATCGTCCCTTTGCACCGCGCATAGATACCCGCATCAATCAATCTGGAAACGACGATCGGTGTAGCAAACACACTCAAACGTTCTGGAATGGCACACCCAAGTTCAGGCAGTTGTAACATTCTTTCAGTCAACCCGAGCATAGTCATCGTAACATTCGCCATAGTCTCTTCACGAAGCCGTCGACGTCTCGCCATAGCTTCATCCTTCGGCAAGTTACTGAATGCGGCAGGGACCGGGCCGATCGATGCATCACTCTCCGTTTTCGTCATTGTTGTAGTCGCAGTCGTCTTTAAATTTGTCTTCGCTTTCGTTATTTCGTCTTCAACATCACCCATATTACCATCATCAACTTTTCTGACAACAACATTATCCCCATCCGTTGACACAGTCTTATCTTTATCTCCCGCCGTCTCACTTTCAACCTTTCCTTCTTTCTTTCCGACATCATCTTCCTTCCTTGACGTCGTTTCTGGTTGTGTCTTACGATTTTCATCCTTGCTGTCACTCGCAGCATCACTCATTGCAGCATTGTCACTGTCACCGCCACTGCTCGTAACTCCATCCTCATCATGTGACCTAGGTTTCTGAGCGGGCCTTTCCGACAACGAAGTCTCCAAACGATGTTTCCCTAGTAGAGCATCCGTCGATATATCTGCTCCTCCTTCTTTCTTTTCCGAAGCAGATTCCTTCCCATTACCATCCACTCCCTTTGTGTGATCTACCTTCGCCTCGGCTTCTGAGACATCAGCTTCATAATGATCCATAGAAGCCTTGACGAAACAATCAGCTAACCTTCCAAAAATATCAGCATTAGCCAAAAGATCCAACGCCTCTTGAGTAGGGCGTTTATTCCCTTGGTGTTGCTGATGGGGTCCACCATACATACTACCACCAACCATGTCATTACTTTCAGGACTGTCCAAAACCCTTACGATCAAATCCGCAATGGCCGCACTGTCGATATGTCTGACGAGATTTTCAATAAGTGCCTGACCTCTTTTGGCCATTTGTTGAGTAACAAGGGTGTTGTGCGTTTTCAATAAACTAGCCATTAGCTTTGCGAAATATGACGATACATTGGTGTGTAGTTGTCCTGATGGAACATCCAAGTATGAAAATACTTGATCCATTACTCGATCGTCCGAAACTATTGCTTCACTTAATCGTTTGTTATCGGATGTTAATAATTCCGATGCAATATGTGCATGTTTTAAATGATGTTCTTTTTGTTGTTCGTGGTGAGTTACGGGTTGAGGTGTCTCGGTGGACGTTGCTGATTTTTGAGATCCTGTTGCATCCGGACGTGCAGGTCCTACCAAAGGTGGCAATTCAAAAGTTGTATGTACGAGATCCATGACGATCTGTGGCTTTGATAGATATGCAATTAATCTATCATTATCTGAACGACATTCTCGAAGCACATCTGAAGATAGTAGACAAGTAGTAATTTGGATGCATATATGTTAGCATTCGGTTGTTTAAAATGAAGCTTAAAACGAAGTTTAAAATGAAGAGGAAAAGAAAGGAAAGAAAGGAAAGAAAAGAAAGAAAAGAAAGAAAAGAAAGAAAAGAAAGAAAGGAAAGAAAAGAAAGGAAAGAATAGAAAGAAAAAACAAATTTAACTAACCTTCTTCATCTAAGAATTGTCGTAGAGCTGAAATCCTGGGTGGTACATACCCCTCAACAGCAAGAGGTGGTTCATTCTCAAGTTGATTAAGAAGGTCATCGATTGGGGAGTTCTTAAGTTCCGTTTGAAAGAAATTCATGGCGGGACGCGGAGGGTTTGCAATATTGTTTGAAGCGGGAATGGAAGCGTAGAGTGCGTCTGCGAGAGCCGAGAGCGAAGAGATGAGTCGATTGAGAGGCGGAATGGTTGGGATGGATGAGGAAGGACAGAATGCGAGTTAAAATGATGAAAAGGAGCTGAAACAAAGCGAAGCATCCGTTTCTTGTCGTGTGCTTTGTGTTGTGTTTTTTAGTGATTGGAATGTGTTTTGTTAGAATGTGTGAGCGTTGGCGTGGTGTGATGTGAAGGGGGAACGAAACGAGCGGGAACGGTCATGCAACGCGACGGGAGGTAAATGAGGTTTG